>CM077189.1:1405860-1705860 GCA_039654105.1 Coreius guichenoti | reverse complement strand
CTCGGTTGTCCGGCAACTCTTTTGGCAATACTCCAAGGCTTCCATGATGGGATGTGGGCAACCGTACAGATCAACGGTGCCCATTCAAACGAGTTTGATGTCTGCTGTGGAGTAAAGCAGGGGTGTGTCCTCGCTCCCACCTTGTTTGGCATCTATTTCTCGGCTGTGCTGCGATGGGCGTTTCCAGATCCGGGTGGGGTTCTGCTGCACACCAGGTGTGATGGCAACTTCTTCTTCAAGTCTGAGGGCCAGAACCAGGGTGAAGCGCGTCCTTGTGCGCGAGTTGCTCTATGCAGACTGTGCTGCCTTCGTGGCTCACACTGAACAAGAAATTCAGGAGATGTGCAATTCTTTTGCCGCTGCCTGCACAGAGTTCGGACTCATCATAAGCCTCAGTAAGACAGTGGTGATGGCTCAGAACGTTCCTGCTCCCCCTCACGTCACCATCAATGGCACAGTGCTGTTGGTTGTTGAGAAATTTGTCTATCTCGGCTCAACCCTGACAGCAAACAACAGCCTTGATGCTGAAATGAATACCAGGATCGGTCGTGCCTCAAGAACCTTTGGGCGACTTCAGTCTCGCGTCTGGAACAACAGCCACCTTTCTCTCAAAGTAAAGGTGCACGTATATGAATCCTGTGTGCTCTCCGTTCTGCTATATGGAAGCGAAACGTGGCCTACATACCGGCGGCAGGAGCACAAGCTTAATGCTTTTCACTTCCGTTGTCTACGACAGATCCTTGGCCTGTCATGGCAGGATCGGGTCCCGAACACCACCGTGCTGAAGCTCACTAACTAAAATATAAAAAACTAAAATATATCTAAATTACGGCACATGCTTTCAATGCAAAATGCTGAACAGTTAGTTAATGCGTTCATGACCTCAAGGCTACATTATTGTAATGCTCTACTGGGTGGTTGCCCTGCTCGCTTAATAAATAAACTGCAGCTGGTCCAAAACGCAGCAGCTCGAGTTCTTACTAGAACCAGGAAGTATGACCATATTAGCCCGGTTCTGTCAACACTGCACTGGCTCCCTATTAAACATTGTATATATTTTAAAATCTTGCTGATTACTTACAAAGCACTAAATGGTTTAGCTCCCCAGTACTTGAGCGAGCTCTTAACACATTATACTCCATCACGTCTATTGCGGTCTCAAAATTCTGGCCAGTTGATAATACCTAGAATATCAAAATCAACTGCAGGCGGTCGATCCTTTTCCTATTTCGCACCTAAACTCTGGAACAGTCTTCCTAGCATTGTTTGGGAAGCAGACACACTCTGTCAGTTTAAATCTAGACTAAAAACACATCTCTTTACTATGGCATACACATAAAACATTTTTAATTTATACTATTCAAATCAGTTAAATGATTTTTAGGCTGCATTAACTAGGTCAGCCGGAACCGGGAACACTTCCCATAACACCTGATGTACTCGTTACATCATAAAAAGAATGGCATTTACGCTAATGTTAGTCTCTCTGTTTATCGCGAGGTTTACTGCAGTCAGCCGGATCCGGGCCGTATCCAGATCAGATGGTGGACTTGCGCCTAGACATGACCAACGCATCCCTGAAGTGTCTGCAGAGACCGTGTCAATTAGACTGAAATTGCCTCATTGACACGGCATCCTCAATAAACCCGTCCACGGCATGATGACTCCGATCTTTTCGAATATTCCTATCTAATAAATTGCCTTATCAACACGACATCCCAATATACCGTCTCCGGCGTAATGACTCTGATCTTTCGAATATTCCTATCTAATAATTGCCTCATTGACACGACATCCTCAATAAACCCGTCTCTGGCGTGAAGACTGATCTTTCGAATATTCCTATCTAATAATTGCCTTACCGACATGGCATGATGGCCAGAGGAGAACTGGCACCCCGACTGAGCCTGGTTTCTCCCAAGGTTTTTTTCTCCATTCTGTCACTGATGGAGTTTTGGTTCCTTGCCACCGTCGCCTTTGGCTTTTGGCTTGCTCAGTTGGGGACACTTAAATTTCAACTATATTACTGATCTGCCCGCATTGACACTATATGATAATTGAAATGAGCTGGATGACATCACCGTTTTCACCAGAGCGGCTGTACAGCCGAATCAAATTCTGTTGCATTATTTTCCTGTTACCACTGTGAAGCTGCTTTGATACAATCAGAATTGTAAAAAGCGCTATATAAATAAATTTGACTTGACTTGACTAACAGCAGTGACATGTACACCGCGATCCGGAGGAGACATCTCAGATGGATCGGCCATGTACTCCGTATGCCGTATGAACGTCTTCCAAAGTCCATCTTCCATGGGGAGTTAGCTGTGGGACACCGCCCTCGTGGCCGACCCAAGCTCCGCTT
This sequence comes from Coreius guichenoti, assembly GCA_039654105.1. Taxonomy (NCBI): domain Eukaryota; kingdom Metazoa; phylum Chordata; class Actinopteri; order Cypriniformes; family Gobionidae; genus Coreius; species Coreius guichenoti. Next base: position 1,703,495 of record CM077189.1, on the reverse strand, counting down.
TAAGGATGTCGTCAAGGGGGACACGAATGTCTTTAACATCAACCCCGACTGATGGCATCACATTGTGGAAGACCGGGCAGCTTGGCGGTCTGCGCTGACAGAGGGCACGATTCTGTCATGCCATGCTTACACCAGCATTTGCACAGAAAGGCGGCATGTTAGACACCGTTTAGATCGGCGCTTGCGCTGCAAAAGGCCTTGATGTACTGTGTATAATTATTATGTATATATACACCGCGTTCCAAATTATTATGCAAATTGGATGTAAGTGTCATAAACATTACATTTTTTGTTTTTCAATTAAACTCATGGATGGTATTGTGTCTCAGGGCTCTTTGGATCACTGAAATGAATCTCAGGCACCTGTGATAATTAGTTTGCCAGATGAGCCCAATTAAAGGAAAAGTACTTAAGAAGGACGTTCCACATTATTAAGCAGGCCACAGGTGTAGGATCCTCCAGAGGCTTGCAGTTGTGCATAAACCTACTATTCGGCCACCCCTAACCAATGCTCACAAGCAGAAACGGCTGCAGTGGGCCCAGACATACATGACTAATTTTCAAACAGTCTTGTTTACTGATGAGTGCAACCCTGGATGGTCCAGATGGATGGAGTAGTGGATGGCCACCATGTCCCAACAAGGCTGCGACGTCAACAAGGAGGTGGCGGAGTCATGTTTTGGGCCGGAATCATGGGGAGAGAGCTGGTAGGTCCCTGAAGGTGTGAAATGACCTCGGCAAAGTATGTAGAGTTTCTGACTGACCACTTTCTTCCATGGTACAAAAAGATGAACCATGCCTTCCGTAGCAAAATCATCTTCATGCATGACAATGCACCATCTCATGCTGCAAAGAATACCTCAGTGTCATTGGCTGCTATGGGCATAAAAGATGAGAAACTCATGGTGTGGCCACCATCCTCCCCTGACCTCAACCCTATTGAGAACCTTTGGAGCATCCTCAAGCAAAAGATCTATGAGGGTGGGAGGCAGTTCGCATCAAAACAGCAGCTCTGGGAGGCTATTCTGACATCCTGCAAACAAATTCAATCAGAAACTCTCCAAAAACTCAAAAGTTCAATGGATGGAAGAATTGTGAAGGTGATATGAAAGAAGGGGTCCTATGTTAAGATGTAACTTGCCCTGTTAGGATGTTTTTGACTGAAATAGCTTTTGATTTCAGTAAATATGACCACCTAATGCTGCAAATTCAGCAAATGCCCGTTTTCAGTTATTTACAACCTATAAAATGTTTTAACTCTGTTGTGCATAATAATTTGGAACAGTGCATTTTCAGTTTTTTATTTTTGAAATAAATACTGTTATCATTAGGAAGTTTGTTCAATACAATTTGAATTATACCCTAATGGTTGATGACTTGAAAATTATACTGACTGTCATTTGCATTGACTAATTATGAAAATCAGAGAAAAATATCATTTGCATAATAATTCGGAACGCGGTGTAAATACACACACATGCATGTATATATTTAAGAAATATTTGCATGTATATACTGTATATATAATTTATCTTGTATATAAATATTTTTTTTTAATAAAAATATAACATATTTTTCTTAAATATATGCACGCATGTGTGTGTATTTATATATACATAATAATTATACACAGTACACACACATATATTATGTAAACACAAACTTTTATTTTGGATGCAAAATAAACCCGTCTACCCGTTTATTTAGCAATTTTAATTTTTCCCCAGCACTAGTAAATACATAAGTATAACTAGTTTAATTAAAATTCATCTCATTCACCAGAGATTAATTAATTTTGATGCATCATGTTAGAATGTCTGTATGATATTTTATGTAAATATGGTCGATTTATATGATAATATAAATTTAGCTACTATGTACTTACATTAAATGAAATAATTGGGTTATTTTAAGGTGCAGGTTCATTCAGTTGCAGGAGTTCAATTTTAAAGCTTTAGATGAACAGCATATCTCATTTTATGGCACAGCTGCATGAAAGACAACACATTATGAGACAGAGGGGTTCTTCAGGAAGCAGCGCTGCTGATACAAAATAAATGGCAGATGGTGAGGAACTGCAAAAGCTGAAAATCTGAATCTGGAGGGTTTGAGATATAGAAAGAGCACGGAACGAGAAAACAGATTTATATCGAGACATTCCCAGATCAAAGACCTGAAAAAGTGCAAACGTTGAGAAATATCAGAAATACAGTGACATTTGAAACGGTTTTAATCCTGAAGATGATGAAGTCCATCTGCATCTGCGGCTGGACCGTAGATTGCATTTTTGACAACATCCGCGACGTGCAGAGAAATAAGTGCATCCCAAACCCTGAGGCAGGGGCATTAATGAAAGAAAGAGACAAACAGTCAGAGCCAAACGGGACGAGGAATACTCACCCTCCATAAAGTACAAGCTGGCATCAATTCTCCACAGGATCTGGCCCTTGTGGGAGCCGCTCACCCCACGGCTTTTGTAGTCCAGAAAGTTTTCTGACAGAACCTCATCTATAATAGAAAAAGAAAGAAAAGATGGTAAGAAACATCAAAATGCAGTTTGTTGTGCCTTTATCTGTGTATCCATTTAGCTTTGATGATAGGAATAAATTGCTCTTGCTTTGATCATAGGAATAAGTTGTATTTTAAAATATATTTACAGCTGGTTTAAATTGTAAATATATCAGGGTTCAAGCGCTTTAAGGCCTCACTACATTCGTATAAAGGTATTATGTTTTATTTAGCAAGCATGTGACCACTTAGATCATAAATGGAAAAGACCATTTACAGGAAATATAGTAGTTTTAAAGCTTTTTAACAGTTATCGAGGTTGAGCCAAAAACCTAGGACTAGTTCGTGAAAATAATGGAATAATCTCCAATATTTAACGAGCGGTTTGATTGACAGCGGCGGTCCTAAAGGCAAAGTTGCTCAGAATGAGGAGTTCTACCATATGGTGTGAATGTCGTGGGTTTGTGCGAAAAATCATGTGATATACGATCCTTTAAGCATGTGAAAAACGTGAAGGAGCCCCCGGTGGCTGATTTCTTTCAAATTTCTCACAGGCCTCTAGAGCCGTGAGTCAAACAGACCCACGAGTTTCGTTCCAATCGGCCTCCGTTAACCTTGTATGACAGCCGCTCGAACTTCACTGGCCGACGGCGGCTGTGTTTGAGATATGCGAATGTCCTCGTAGACAATCGCGGCACTTTGGACAAAGACACCGCATGCCAGTTTTCAAGTCAATCAGAGTGACTGTTGCGTAGATAGGCGTTTTCATGTTTTTTTCTTTTTATAGAGCCACCAAGTGGCCAAAAGTCGCAGTGTTTTTCACATGACCAAAAACTGGGACCATAAATATGAGTACCAATTTTGGTGAAAATATCTCATTCCGTTAAAGAGTTACAGCCATTTTTGTAAAAGTGGCCCCGCCTACCTCAAACATTTTGGCACCCCATAGCAACTGTAAATTGAAATTGTAACTTTTTTCGATAATTATTGATATTTAGACTCCAGAGAATCCTTCTGCACTGGTTTGGTTCCGGCCGGGCAAAAAACCTTGGACTAGTTCTCAAAAGTAGGCTTTTCGAAAAATCCAAAATACCAGAACATTTCGCCAGGGTGACGATCCGTCTTACATGAATTTTGTTCGTCTTCAGCCAAGGATTCCAACGATATAAGACACTTGAGCGACGAAGTGTTTAGGGGTTATGAGCCACTGTGTACTTTTGACCGCTGTAGCGCCACCATCAGGCCGATTGGGGCGAGTTTTGGTGTAGACGGGGTGGGTACTGCCATCCCTCAAAGTTTCAAGTCTCTACGACTTACGGTTTGGTCTGCCTGATCACTTTTAGGGGAGAATGCTGATCCTTGGAAATTCGAACAATTACAATAAAGTTGCGAGCAGCAATTATCAGGCCTTTAAGAACTTGCATAAAAAGACATTATGTTTTATTTAGCAAGCCTGTAACCATCTAGATCATAGATGGAAAAGACCATTTACAGTCAATACAGGCAATTTACCATAGGGTATATATGGTTTTAAAAGCTTTTTAACAGTTACAGCGCCAGCTATGGTCTGATCTCCATAAATTGCATGCTTGTTTAGAGTCATATGTCCCATGTGCTCACCTATTTTCGTGAAGTTACAAGTTTTCGTTTAGGATTTATAGGCTTTTGCGTGCACTTGGCCGCATTTTCTAAAGGACCCTGTTATAGCTACCCAAAGGGAAAAGTTAAACTATTTTTGTAAATTATTGATCTGGAGGGTCCAGAGAATTGTACTGCACTGGTTTTATTCAGATTGAGCGAAAAACCTAGGACTAGTTTGCAAAAGTAGATTTTTTACATATGCAAATATTTAATGAACGATTTGATTGACAGCAGTGGTTCTTGAGGCAAAGTTGTTCAGTATGAAGAGATCTATCAAATGATATCAATATTGTGTGGATGTGTGAAACACCACGTGATTACAGAGGCGTAAAACTCGTTAGCGCCAACTAGTGGTAGATTCACTTTTAAAATTCTCACAGACCTCTAGGGCCATTAGTCGAACATGCCCACCGAGCTTCGCTCCGATCGGCCTCCGTTAACCTTGTCTAATAGGTGCTCAAACTTCATTGGCCGATGGCAGCCATGTTTTTTGAGATACGCCAATGTCCTCATAGACAATCATGGCACCTTGGACAAAGACACTGCATGGCAATTTTCAATCGGACTAACGGTTGGGTGGTTATAGCCATTTACGTGTTTTTTTTCTTGTTGTAGCAGCGCCAATCGGTGTGATTTTTTTTATTTTTTATTTTTTTTTTTATCTTGACCAAAGATTGAGCCGATACACATGTGTACCGAGTCCGTTCAAGAGTTATAGCCATTTTAGTAAAAGTGGCCCCGCCCACATCAAACATTTTGGCGGCCCTTAGAGACCGTGAATCGAAATTTAAACTTTTTTAATAATTATTGACAATCAGACACCAGGGAATCTTGCTGCACTGGTTTGGTTCTGGCCGGGCAAAACACCTAGGACTTGTTTGCAAAAGTAGGTTTTAAAAAAGAATCCAGAATACCCAAAAATTTCGAATCTGAGGCATGCATTTTGTCAGTTCTGAGCCAAGGATTAAGACACTTGAGCCTGCGCCTAACAGTTTACCGCTGTAGCGCCACCATCAGGCCGATCAGGGCGAGCCTTTGTGACGTTGTAGGCGGTGTGAGTGCTACCAGTCCTCAAAGTTTCAAGTCCCTACGACTTACAGTTTGGTCTCCCCGATCACTTTTAGAGGAGAATGCTGATCCTTGGAAATTCTAACAGTTATAATAAGGTTTCAGCTCTACGCTCTAGAACCCATAATAATATTCCATAATATTGGCCACTGACAAACCCAGATTGGTTGCCTATTAATCAAGTCGAATGAAGTGCTCTCACCAATCATGTACATGCCAATCCAGTCGCCGGCGTCCACTTCCTCTGTGACATCCCAGCAGATGACGATGTCCTGTGATTGGCCGATGCAGTAGAGGGAGGTGCTGACGGTCAGGGTGGAGCGGCTCTGTAAGGACAGCAGATCCGTGTCGCTGGTGGATCGTGGCAGAGCCAGGGCTTCGCTGGGGTGAGCGAAACTGAACCGCGACCCATCCTTACAGCGGCGGCGGTTCTGCGAGCTCCGTGACGGGGATGCCATGGCCGCCAGGCCCAGAAACCTGCTCTGGTACAGGTTCTGCAAAAAAAAACACATCATGCCACTTTAGGGAGAAACTGGAAGGCAATATCTGACTTGGTGGATTCATTACCCAGACAGAAAATAGTGTCAGAATCCACATGTACCAGATGTGGCCCGTTTGCTGTCTGGGTATTTTTTCATGGGAACAGTTGAATTGATCTTGTGAAAGACTTAAATTAAAATATGTGGAATCTTGTTTCTGCCACGGAATAAAAAATAAAAAAGGTAATTGCGAATTTTTTAAATTCAAGTCACCTTTATTTATATAGCGCTTTTTACAATGCTGATTCTATCAAAGCAGCTTCACAGTGTTAACAGGAAAATAATGCAACAGAATTTGATTCGGCTGTACAGCCGTTCTGGAGAAAACGGTGATGTCATCCAGCTCATTTCAATTATCATATAGTGTCAATGCGGGCAGACCAGTAATATAGTTGAAATTTAAGTGTCCCCAACTGAGCAAGCCAAAAGCCAAAGGCGACGGTGGCAAGGAACCAAAACTCCTTCAGTGACAGAATGGAGAAAAAAAACCTTGGGAGAAACCAGGCTCAGTCGGGGTGCCAGTTCTCCTCTGGCCGACGAACAAATAGTGTATGATTATGATTCTGGCAACATTACAGGTCAGAAGTCATATTAGATCGAAAGATATTCGAAAGATCCGAGTCATCACGCCGGAGACGGGTTTAATGAGGATGTTGTGTCGATGCGGCATTTACAGGGGGGAGTTTAATTGACACGGTCTCTACAGACACTTCAGGGATGCGTTCGTCATGTCCAGGCTAAGGTCCACCATCTGGTCCGGATACGGCCCAGATCCGGCCGACTGCAGTAAACCTCGGGATAAACAGAGAGACTAACATTAGCGTAGATGCCATTCTTCTTATGATGTAACGAGTACATCAGGTGTTATGGGAAGTGTTCCCGGTTCCGGCTGACCAAGTTAATGCAGCCTAAAACAATCATTTAACTGATTTGAATAATAGAAATTAAAAATGTTTTATGTGTATGCCATAGTAAAGAGATGTGTTTTTAGTCTAGATTTAAACTGACAGAGTGTGTCTGCTTCCCGAACAATGCTAGGAAGACTGTTCCAGAGTTTAGGTGCGAAATAGGAAAAGGATCGATCGCCTGCAGTTGATTTTGATATTCTAGGTATTATCAACTGGCCAGAATTTTGAGACCGCAATAGACGTGATGGAGTATAATGCGTTAAGAGCTCGCTCAAGTACTGGGGAGCTAAACCATTTAGTGCTTTGTAAGTAATCAGCAAGATTTTAAAATATATACAATGTTTAATAGGGAGCCAATGCAGTGTTGACAGAACCGGGCTAATATGGTCATACTTCCTGGTTCTAGTAAGAACTCGAGCTGCTGTGTTTTGGACCAACTGCAGTTTATTTATTAAGCGAGCAGGGCAACCAAAATTCAGACTGGTGAATTCCCTATTTACATGTGAGCGGAAAAACGGAACGCTTCTCCAGAGAGGAATCCTTTTATTTTTAATATTTAAACGTGTGTGTGTGCTGCTGCGCGTCCCTGTGTGTGTAATAATCAGAGTGTACGTGCGTTGTTCACCGCCTATAGGCTCATATTACTAACACACCCTTTAAATAACACAAAAAATACTGCACTATTGACTTTAGAGCAGGTGTGTGTTGGTCAATGGCGCAGTCGTTTTCAGTTCCTCACAATAGCAACGCTCCAACAATGCTCCTGAACACACCTGGTTTAGACCAGACGCCCATGGGTGAACAGATGCGCCAGTGCATTTGATATTTAAACAACATGGAGCTGGACGTGAACATGAGAACTGCGTCGGGCTGAAACTAGCAGAACACATTTGTGGCGCGCCTGCCGTCACATTGCGCCAGGTGTATGATAGAGCCCATAAACTCAACAATTGTGAGTTATAAAGTCCGAATTGTGAAATGTAAACTCGCAGTTCTCAGAAAAATAGTCAGAATTGTGAGATAAAAAGTTGCAATTATCTGATTTTTATTCCGTGGCAGAAACAAGCTTCATAAAAATGACATTTCATTTATTCATTATTGCAGAAAAAAACATGGAGAACTGGCCAAATAAATGTTTTTGTTTGTTTGTTTTTGTTTAGACAACTTTATAACTCTATCTCTACATTTTAAGATATATAAAGATAAGATATATATATATATATATATGGGTCAAAGACAAAAAGGGTTTTTAAAGCATCAAAAAAGCATTTTATATATATATTAATCATCTTAGAATATAACTGAAGTGTATTTTGAAACAGGAAATAAAACTGTTGCATCGAAAAATGTCACTACAAATATTTCCTCAAGGCCTAAACCAATTCTGAAATAGAAAAAAAAAAGAGTTTTTCTAAAATCTTATCTTGTAATTTTAATTTATTTTAATCTACGCAATTAAAAATCTACCGTATAAAAGTGTTCACATTAAATTTTCGTGTTTTTTGAGGGCAAAAAAGTTTATAGTCTATTATTTCGAGCATAGCGAGCGATGTATGAAGCAATCACACAACTCCTGATCTGAAGTCATATGACATCTTTGTGTGAGAAACTGACTGAAATGTACGTTTTTATTTACTCAAAATATTCCCCTTCGCTCTGGTGCTTAATCTCCTTTACTGTCTGAATGTGCACATGATTTGGCACATTACAAGACAAACCAAAGAACCAGTGACATTTGGCATGACATTGATGTATATTTGAATACATATTAATAAATGTTTCAGAGCTGCAGCAGAGATTATCGATGAATACTGTACGTTAAATTTTAGTTGGTTTCTCACACAAGGCATTGCACTCCTATGGATCTTTGTGTTGTTTTTGGAGCTTAATAGTAAACTTAAGAGTGTATACTGTAAAAATTGATAACTTGCAATTATTTAAAGAGATTTGTTTTTACTTGATTTAACGCATAAAAGTGAATTTTATTGGTATGCATTAATTTATTTAGGTTGATTCAGCTATATTAAATAATATTTTTGACTTGAATATAATCAGTTAATTTAGATGTTATCATTTTTAGGTTACCATTTATTTGTTCCCCAGTGTATGTCTCATCCAGTTAAAAAGAAGCCAGAGAGCTACTAAGAGTAAAGCAACTTCTCTAATATTATCATATACTAACTGGGAGAAATTGTGCTCTTTAACTGCATGATAACTCCGGTCAACATGTCCTGTATCTAATATTGTCCAAGCTGTCCAACATAAGTGACCTTTAAAACAACATGTGCATTGTTTGTGGACATATAGAGATGTATGAGTGTTAGTCAGAGAGTATGGCACTTTCCAGAAGATGGAAGTGAATGGAGACGAACATGCATCAAAACCAGTCAAGTGTAATATAGAGGGAATATGACTCTAATGACCGTGGACAGATTATTATCATTCATAAATCCACGGTGAAGCTTTAACATTGACTTTTATGTGCAACAATGTTTTAGGCACAAAGTGTGACGTATGCCATACAAGCATAAGATGATATGATGGGTTTTGATGGTCCGCTTCAGTATTCTTGTTATTTTAAAGGACAGAGCCATCAACAACATCTATAACTGCAGGGTGAGATTCACAATATTCCGTTATGCCCTGAAGGATTAGGAATCGTCAGCAAGGTGTGGTGAAATACAACAAAACAGCCAACATCTCTCTGAATGCCTGCCAAGAACTGGCACACACACACACACATACACACACAAACACACACACACACACAGACAGACCTTAAAATAGCAATGCCTCTGGGAGCTCTTCCACAGTAAACGGAGTGTCAGAGAAAGCAAGAAGACTCAAAAACATGCCCAAAATCACACAGCATTCACCTCCTCTGGGAGTCTTTCCTACAGGACTGACAAAGCTTTTCCTTCCTGCTGGACAGAACAATTGTCTTCACCGAGCTTCTTGACTAACTTAAAGGTGCAGTGTGTGATTTTTAGCGGCATCTAGTGGTGAGGTTGTGAATTGCATCCCCCCTCCCTTTCGGAGCACATAGAGAAGCTACGGGGGCCGACACAAGACAAAAATGTCATCGTCGGAGACAGCAGAGAGTAGCTAGCGCTCTGTAGAGAAGTTTGTCCCTTTAGGGCGACTGTAGAAACATCACGGCGCAAAATGGCGACTTCACTGTAAAGGGACCCGCGGTGTATGTAGACAGAAATGGCTCATTCTAAGGTAATAAAAACATAACGATTCATTATGTAAGGTCTTTATACACCACTGAAAACATAGTTATGTATATTATATTGCATTTCTGTCAATAGATACTCATAAATACTACACACTGAACCTTTAAATCATTATAAACCAGCTTGAACCAGCATTGAACCAACATTTTTATTTCCCTTCATCCATTTAGAAATGATCCATTAAAGTCAGGAATGATCTATGCGGTGTAAATTTGATCTGTTAACTGTCACTTTTTGATCAAACTTATATGTTTGTAGTTCATGAATGCTTTAAGTGCATTATGCTACGTTCACGCCATGTCGTAATTACCTTAAGATGACAACACGTGACGTTACATTCGGAGCTGTTCACGTCCTCGGACTGGGAATTATGCGTTTCTATGGCACCACTATCAACTGCTAAATTAATCTGCATTGGTCAGGTGGTACAGCAGTCATGTGGTACAAATGGGAGCTCTCACAAAATTCCCACCTTACAAGCTGTAATTACGAGCTCTACGAGGACATGAACGCTTTTTACAAGTTGAAATTTCGTAATTACGGTAATTTCAACATGGCCTGAATGGCACCTTTAGTGTCCGCCCACTTTTTCAGAGGCACTGGATCCGGAAGTATTTTTTCCATTCATTTCTCCCATAGGGAATTCAAAAAAGTCTTCATTAAAGCATTTAATAATAATAATAATAAATAATAATACATTTTATTTAATGGCGCCTCTCTGGGCACTCGAGGACACCGTACAACACATAAAAATAAAAACAGTAAAAAATAAGAAACAGATCAGAAAAAACAATGTAGATGGTTAAATGGGGTATGCAATTCTGAATAGGTGAGTTTTTAGTCTTGATTTGAAGAGTGTGAGAAAGTCCAGGTTCCTAAGGTACAGTGGGAGTGAGTTCCAGAGTTGAGGGGCAGAGCGGCTGAAAGCCCTGCTCCCCATGGAGACGAGGCGGGCGGGAAGGACAGAGAGATGAACAGAAGAAGCAGATCTGAGGTAACAGGAGGGGGTGGCGATGTGGAGGAGTTGGGACAGATAAGGAGGGGAAAGGTTGTGGATGGCCTTGAACGTAAACAGGAGGATTTTGAAGTCTATGCGGAGTTTAACCGGGAGCCAGTGGAGTTGCTGCAAAACAGGGGTGATGTGGTGAATGGAGGGGGTTCTGGTGATGATTCGAGCTGCAGAGTTCTGAACCAGTTGAAGATTATGGAGGTATTTGTTAGGTAGACCAAAGAGAAGAGAGTTACAGTAGTCGATGTGGGAGGTGACAAGGCTGTGTACAAGAATAGCAGTGGAGTGGGGAGAAAGGGAGGGGCGGAGACGATTAATATTAATCTGCATTGGTCAGGTGGTACAGCAGTCATGTGGTACAAATGGGAGCTCTCACAAAATTCCCAAAATAAGTGGAAATATGCAGACCAGGTGATGTTATTGATATGGGATTGAAAAGATAATGTGCTGTCGAGGATGACACCCAGACTCTTAACCTGGTTGGTTGGTTTAGTGCCAATAAAAAGAAATTCTGTTTTATCACTGTTTAGTTTGAGGAAGTTGGAGGAGAACCAGAATTTGAGCTCAGTGAGGCAGTCGGTAAGGGTCCTCCCTTACCGACTGCCTCACCGAGCTCAAATTCTGGTGGGAGGGTGGAACTGGGTTTGGGTTTGCTGGAGAGGTAGAGCTGGGGGTCATCCGCGTAGCAATGGAAGTGGATATTGTATTTGCGGAAGATATTGCCAAGGGGAAGGAGGTAGATGATGAAGAGAAGGGGCCCCAGGACAGAGCCCTGGGGCACACCAGTGGTAACGGAGGACGGGTTGGAACTGCAGGATTGTCGTTGGATGAACTGAGAGCGGCCTGAGAGGTAGGATTTAAACCAGTCAAGGGGTGTATGTGAAATACCAATGGAAATTAATCTATTGAGGAGGATAGTGTGAGAGATGGTATTGAAGGCCACACTCAGATCGAGGAGGATGAGAATAGTGAGTAAACCAGAATCAGCTGCCAGGAGGAGGTCATTTGTGATTTTAATTAGTGCAGAGAGTTGAGAACAGTTGCACAGTCCAACAGCAGAAGAGCTTAAAAGTTTCAAAGTTTCAAAAGTCAAAAGTTAAAAGTTATCTGCGAGCAGCGGCAGCATATCGTGCCAGTGTTCACTCGTGCAGCGGCAGCCATGAACTGAACCGAGCAGCTACGAGGTGAACATTACAAACTTTCATTTGATGCGGAAAAGTTTGAAAATCAGAGAAAAATACAAAAGGTACAAGGCTGGGAACTTAAGGCTTTAGTGGGGGAAAGAACTACAATCCCATGAAGCATTGCAAACAGCAAAATCAAATAAAAAACGATGGCTAAATCTAAAACTACTGATTTAAAAAAATGTATTATACACTCACCTAAAGGATTATTAGGAACACCATACTAATACTGTGTTTGACCCCCTTTCGCCTTCAGAACTGCCTTAATTCTACGTGGCATTAATTCAACAAGGTGCTGAAAGCATTCTTTAGAAATGTTGGCCCATATTGATAGGATAGCATCTTGCAGTTGATGGAGATTTGTGGGATGCACATCCAGGGCACGAAGCTCCCGTTCCACCACATCCCAAAGATGCTCTATTGGGTTGAGATCTGGTGACTGTGGGGGCCATTTTAGTACAGTGAACTCATTGTCATGTTCAAGAAACCAATTTGAAATGATTCGAGCTTTGTGACATGGTGCATTATCCTGCTGGAAGTAGCCATCAGAGGATGGGTACATGGTGGTCATAAAGGGATGGACATGGTCAGAAACAATGCTCAGGTAGGCCGTGGCATTTAAACGATGCCCAATTGGCACTAAGGGGCCTAAAGTGTGCCAAGAAAACATCCCCCACACCATTACACCACCACCACCAGCCTGCACAGTGGTAACAAGGCATGATGGATCCATGTTCTCATTCTGTTTACGCCAAATTCTGACTCTACCATCTGAATGTCTCAACAGAAATCGAGACTCATCAGACCAGGCAACATTTTTCCAGTCTTCAACTGTCCAATTTTGGTGAGCTCGTGCAAATTGTAGCCTCTTTTTCCTATTTGTAGTGGAGATGAGTGGTACCCGGTGGGGTCTTCTGCTGTTGTAGCCCATCCGCCTCAAGGTTGTGCGTGTTGTGGCTTCACAAATGCTTTGCTGCATACCTCGGTTGTAACGAGTGGTTATTTCAGTCAAAGTTGCTCTTCTATCAGCTTGAATCAGTCGGCCCATTCTCCTCTGACCTCTAGCATCAACAAGGCATTTTCGCCCACAGGACTGCCGCATACTGGATGTTTTTCCCTTTTCACACCATTCTTTGTAAACTCTAAAAATGGTTGTGCGTGAAAATCCCAGTAACTGAGCAGATTGTGAAATACTCAGACCGGCCCGTCTGGCACCAACAACCATGCCACGCTCAAAATTGCTTAAATCACCTTTCTTTCCCATTCTGACATTCAGTTTGGAGTTCAGGAGATTGTCTTGACCAGGACCACACCCCTAAATGCATTGAAGCAACTGCCATGTTATTGGTTGATTAGATAATTGCATTAATGAGAAATTGAACAGGTGTTCCTAATAATCCTTTAGGTGAGTGTATATACAGTGTATAAAAACATTTTAAGTTATATATATTTTAAATATATTCAAACATTTAAAGGTGCAGTGTGTGAATTTTAGTGGCATCTAGCGGTGAGGTTGTGAATTGCAATCTTAGAAGCTACGGGGGCCGACACAGGACAAAAATGTCGTCGGAGAGAGAGAGCAGAGAGTAGCTAGCGCTCTGTAGAGAAGTTTGTCCCTTTAGGGCTACTGTAGAAACATGGCGGCGCAAAATGGCTATTTCACTGTAAGGGGACCCGTGGTGTATGGAGATAGAAATGGCTCATTCTAAAAACATAACGGTTCATTATGTAAGGTCTTTATACACCACTGAAAACATAGTTATGTATATTATATTGCATTTCTGTCAATAGATCCTCATAAATACTACACACTGCACCTTTAAGTATTTTGAGAGCGACTCTGGAGTGGGCGGAGCTAAAGAGCTCTTGGCGCGTTCTGACTCTCGGATTGGTGGAATTTTCTGTACAGCATCATGGGTAATGTAGTTTTTCATCACATATTCCACTGTTAAACATGATTATTTTAAAACTAAGCTGAAATAATGAGGGCTGATGTCTTCAACAGAAGCAAATACCATCGATTAACAACCTCGTAGCTCACAGTCGGACTGTCTATAAAGGTTTATGAGTTCTCATTAAAAATCCCTATTTGGAGAAAATGAATGGAGTTTTGCTTCTCGAACCCGACTGTTGCACTCATTATAGACCTTTTTTAAGAAGACACTCAACAGATTTTTGCAGAAGTGAAAGTAAAAAAAAGTTTTGGTAACACTTTAGTTTAGGGTCCAATAAGTAGTTACTTATTATCATGCATATTACTAGAATATTGGCGGTTTATTGGTACTTATAAAGCACATATTAATGCCTTATTCTGCATGATCATATTCTACATCCCTTAATCCTACACTTAACAACTACCTTACTAACTATTAATAAGCAATAATTAGGAGTTTACTGAGGCAAAAGTTGTACATAATAGTTAGTTAATAGTGAGAATTGGACCCTAATCTGAAATGTGACCAAAGTTTTTGTTTCGTACAAAATATATATTTTACAAAATAATTGCAAGATAAACAAGGCCATATGTGTAACCAAGTTGTGGATCCAAATTTGAAGTTTACATCACAAAAATTGAGCCGCTTAAAGGATTTAAAAGTACCGTTTGCATGATAAAGCAATGTCCAATTTCAAAACAGTTTTCACAGGATGAATGTTTAAGCTTTTGAATGAGACCAAATTTATGATGATTACTGAAATAAGTGATGGGGAAAGGCAATAAAAAACAGCACCAGGACACTGACAGTTAACAGGCTGTGAAGTTAACAAAATCCATGCCGTAAACGTCCACAGGTTCACATAAAGAGTCATGGTTGGTAATGAAGAGCAAACGGTGGTGAAGACGATGGTGGTGATGAAGGAGGAGCGAGGGGAAGAAGAGCACTGACCTTTACACTACACAGGTGTAGCAGCATTATGATTCACCGACTCAAAGCACATCAAATCCTGAGGAGAAGGTCAGAGTTACTGAAACTGCAGAAAACAACAAACCCTCTGAAGATTCAGCAGGCGCTCAAGCTCACACTTTCACTGCAGTTTGTGTGTTTGAGCTACAAAGACCAGCTGAAAATGGATTAAAATATTGTAATATCATGTATTATGTCAAAATCAATGCTGCATAGACAGTACATGTAGTACAAGACATCAGTTTGCAAACAATAAACACCCAAAGCATTTTAAAGCAATATTCCAGATTACAGTAATGCATGGGGAAACCATACCATGTTAAAAGAGGGAATTACACCCGTTTCTGGCGTCCTTTTGAGTTTCATCCAAAGGTTAATCAGGATATACACTAGTGTTCAAAAGTTTGGGGTCTGTAAGATTTTTTTATGTTTCTGAAAAAGTCTCGTCTGCTCACCAAGGCTGCATTTATCTGATCATAAATACAGTAAAACTGTGAAATATTACTCCAGTGTAAAACAGCTGTTCTCTATATGAATATATAGTAAAGTGTAATTTATTCCTGTGATCAAAGCTGAATTTATCATCATTACTCCAGTCTTCAGTGTCACATGATCCTTCAGAAATCATTCTAATATGAGGATTTGATGCTCAACAAACATTTATGATTATTATCAATGTTGAAAACAGTTCATGTTTCTGTGGAAACCATCATCTTTTATTTTTCAGGATTCTTTGATGAGTAGAAAGTTCAATATAACAGCGTTTATTTGAAATATATATTTTTATTCTAATACTATAAATGTCTTTACTATCACTTTTAAATCAACTTAATGGATCCTTGATGAATAAAAGTATTAATTTCAAACACATTTGAATGGTAGTGTATCTGTACGCAGATTTTCATGAAAAACAAGCAAAACGTTAAAGAACAAAATGTTTGATTATTTGTGATTCACTTTAAACATGTATTTCTTAATTGGTATTTAACCTGTAATATTCTTTATTCAAAACACATGTAAGTTAAACAACATCAACATTATTCATGAATCTAGACACATTATAGGAGGGTTTAAGTGGAATCTGTTATTGCTCTTTGTTTGCACGTCCTAATAAAATCAACAATTTCAATAAAATTGAGCATTTCTAACACATTTCTTTAACATCCTCTATATAACCCCTCGAAACATGAACTATTGCGTCTGTGATGGATGAATTATCCCTGTAATCCAACACTGATATTCCCTCAAGCTTTCTTCTTGCTGCAGAATACATTTATGGATTTGTAGAGAAATCATTGATCGAACGGCATAAATTAGATTTTGATATGGTGTGAGACCAAGCAAATGCTCTCAATGTTAACATTACGTATCCTGCAACGCTAACAAAAGTGTTATCTACATGATTTAAGTGAATTAGGTCCCGTCTGAGATTGACAGCTGATGTTCCTCCTCAGGCTGTGAGGATGTGGACAGCAGGTCACGTTCATCAGCATTGATCTTTCTGAAAACACACTCAGTGTGGAAGAATGAAACTATTAGACACGAGCAGCTCGTCCTGCACTAATGCTCTTCTGGAAATGGACACCAGCTCAGATCCCAGTGCACTGAGAGAGGAAAGATGTGTGATAATGGAGAGTGTGTGTCAATAAATAACACGTGCTGAAAAACTATTGCTGCACAAATATTGTCACTCAAAAAAATCCACAATGACAAAGTAATTTTTAAGTAGAAAAACTAAAATAGTCTCTTCAATAATGTTTGTTTATTTGCAGTTCATAAAAAAATCCATCTTTTATATTACATTAAACTTGATATATTTGTAGCAGCAAACTATTACTTGTTCCAGTAACATTTCCTTTTTAACTCACTATATCATTTGATCATGTGAGCTGGAGTTGTTACACGTTCCCTGTTCGTTTTGGATTTTACGTTGTATTTCTTGTTTCCTGTGTCTAGTTTTGTAGTCCATTTGTTTCATTCAAATCAAGGGGAACCAATGAAACAAAAGAACTACAAAGGGACTACAAAACTAGACAGGAAACAAGAAATACAACATAAAATCCAAACAAACGGGGAACATGTAATCCGCAATGTGATTTTATCTCACAATTCAGACTTTTAATACTTGCAACTGCAAGCTTATATCTCACAAATCAAAATAGTGAGATATAAACTTGTGATTCTGACTATTTTCTCAGAATTGCGAGTTTATATCTCGAAATTCTGACTTTATTTCTTGCAACTCTAAATGAAGACTTCGGATGCAAAAACCTCTAAGTCCGCCTCACTGTTTTCTTTTTAAATGAGCATTTTTTTTTTACATCAGGCTCCTATGTTTAGGTTCAGTAATTTCACTTTAATGGCAATGAGAAGGTTATTAGACAGTTGACGTCACTTTAGTCAATTCATTGGTATTTAACAAATTTGATTGTCTTTTGCTGCAAAACCAGCTAAGTCCATGTGTGCTTTTTTCCGTCGTTTCACTTTTTTGTTTGGGGAATAGAGCTGTTCTTTAATGTAGGTTAAGTCTGTTTCTGTCAGAGTTACAGCAGCACACGATACACTGTTGTGTTTACATGCTACTCACGAAATCCTGTCATTGCCACTGTAACGATTTTCTGTAGCCTTAGAACGAGTTGTGAGGTTGACAACATTTCCTTTTGCCAGTGATTTCATCCTTCATACTCCTTCATCTTGTTTAGATAAAAATCTCTTTAAACAGGATAAAAACTTGCAGCTCGACAATTGAAAGCCGGCTCATTCATCTTGAAATCATATGATTTGATTCGCATCTTCAGATTGGACTTCTGTGGAAAGGGAAGTGGCGTTCAGCAGTTTCTGCCAATGAACTGGTATTTCTGAATAGGCTGAGGCTGGGATTTAGCAGGTTTAAACGAAAGTATTTGATGAACTATGTGCGGAGAGCATTTGCTCAATATCATTGACGGAGGTGGCATTTAGAGGATTTTGCATCTTAAGTCTTCAAACTTATAACTTGCAATTCTGACTTTTTTTCTCAGAATTGTGAGATATAAACTCGAAATTACGAGAAAAAAGGTCAGAGGCGGAAATATTCTGTATTCTGTGGCGGAAACAAGCTTCCACAGCTGTACGTCATGTGCCGGTGTCCTGAACGTGAGTCGGCACTGCTCACAGAAACAGCTCCACTCCCAGCAGCACGGGAAGACGTTCACACATGAGTGAATCTCGGGAATCACCCGCTGACCCACTGACACCCTGGGCACCAATCCAGCGAGAGGGATTCTCTTCAGAAGGAAAGACCTAGCGCTTCTTCAAAGACCCTTATACACCACACTCTTCAAAATAAAGGGGTTTTCACTGTGATGCCATAGAAGGACCATTTTGGGTTCCTCAAATAATCTTCAAGTGGACAGTTCTTAAAAGTTATTTCTTTAAAGGGGTCATGAACTGGCTTTTTTTATTTTTTTATACTGTTGTCTGAGGTCAATTTATGACGTTCACGTGGTTTTTACATTCAAAGACATCATAATGAATAAGTAATAGGCTATTTTCTACCCTGGTTTTGAGCCTAGCTCCTGAAACGCTCGGTTTTTATGGGCGTGCCGCATTGAAGACTTGGAAGTAAACGCCCACTGCTATGATTGGATAACAGTTTTGCATATTATAATGAGCTTCGGCTCCCTTACACATGGGGAATTGTTTTGAAAACTTCCAGTGTGGAGAAATGGCAACTGGAATGATTCGCCCACAGGGCTCGCAAAATGTCTTTATCAAACAAACACAATGATTTATCTCTCCTCCACCCGCAATTAATTGGAATGTTATTTTTTATTACTTGGCCGGCTCGATCGGTGGATATAACCACGAACATTGCATAACTAACACACACACATGCGCGCGCACCCACAAGCCAAGTACGTGCATCAGCAAAACTTCACCTCAGACAAATCAGCATGTTCAAAACTTCCGCAATTATATTTTTCCTTCAAATTACCAGTCAAGAGAGTGAACAACGCACATCAAGAAAGGAATGTTATTTTCACTATTTAAGATAGTGCAAGCCCTGGCCCATACATGTCCGTGTCTGATCACGAATCGCAGGACAATGCACCAACAACACCTCAAATACAAAGGATACTCCAGCCTGACAGCGTGGAAGTTATGTTTAGTTAGACACGTACATAATCAGTAGATATCAAACGTAACAATGCAATACTATCACATATAAAAAACTTTTACTCACATAATTGTGTTGCATCATTCCTGTCAGATCCAGAAGGCACAGCATAGTATCCTGTCTGCAAATCCAGTCTCTTTTTTACAAACGAATCCGGTGAAATTAAGTGAACAAATGCAATGTCTTCCCCACGTGAGCTGGATCTTCAGTAAAAATAAAGTTCAACCATGCATTCCTAATATTGGAATCCGAAGGAAACTTATGGCATGTTTGAAACATGCCATAAGCTTTATTGCTTGGAAGTTCGATCCGGTTTAGCTCCACGTAGGCCTATGTTATTTATCTAACATGTCAGGATAGGCGCGAGTCGGTGGGCAGGGCTATGGCATTAGGCGTTTGTCTTGAGGCGGCGTTTCACTGAACTCTGACGTCACAGGTAAGCACATTCGCAGATCGATCATTTGCTGAGCCAGCTGTCAATAAAAGCTTTTCTTTGACTAACAAGGACGTTTTCAGCTCTGAAACTTACAGGATATTCTTATATTACGATGACCTTTTATATATCAAAAGCTCAAGGGAAAGTTGATTTCTCAATTCATGACCCCTTTAAAGTTTTTCTTTTTAGTAGGGCTGCATGATTTAGAGGAAAAATTAAATAGTTATTTTTCTGGTTAAAAAGAAAATGTAAAAAAAAACCCACCAGGTTTGTTATCCTTATTTGCCTTTGGCTAAAAATGTTGTTTTTATGTGACTAATAATAATCATTATGATCATGATTATTATTATTTTGAAAGATGAAAAAAAAAATATTACTATTGTAATTTTCACTATAAAATACAAAACAGAGTATTTAAGAATAAATATAATATTATTATTATCATATTTTAAAAAACTTTTATTTTACGCAAAACTGCAGGTTAACATGCAGGGGGTCTACACAGCAAAATCCCCAGAGTTAAATTAACTCCGCTCAGAGCGCATATGTTCCCACTCTACAGAGTGTTAAAGTAACTCTGAATCAGTGTTACAGTTAATGAGATAATAAAGTGATTAATTAAGTGATGATTGGGCATTAGTGATGAACACCTGCTGTTAACAAGCAGAATCACTGAAGGAAAGAGAAACAACAGGAACGAAAATACTTGGTCACCATTATGGTGATCAGTGTTTGCTTTAGTTGGGCAGTTTGACTCTTGGCTTTTTATGTGAGTTTGTGGTCTTTGTGACAGCGTTTACTGAAACATTTGTTGCAAAGAAACCCAGAAACAAAGATGGTCAGGTGATTTAATTTTCAGAATAATTCACTAATCTTATCACCAACCAAAAGTGGTTATTTGTTATTAATAGATTATATCCGCCAACAATACTTTCTTGCAACAGATTCTGAATTTTGATTTATACACACATGTATAATATCTGTTTCATTCATACTTGACACCGGAGGGCGTCTTTGTGCAAAAGTCCACAAGTGAGACTCATAAAGTCATAAAGCTTATGACGTTCCAGGAAATCCCTTATACAGACAAAGGCATCCAGCGATCGCTGTAGCAGAATAAAACGCAGAGAGAAACGTTTTGACTAATGAAACATGAAGACAATAAACATACGATTGCGACAATTCATGGTTTATCTGTGTTCCTCAAGCCATGTTGGGTATTTTCATAAGAATAAATTATATTTATAATGCAATACTAATCGACATAGCATTGATAACTGTATAGAATACTATAAAATTAATATATATTCTGCCTCATTCTGTGATATGAAGCCAGAGATAAAAAAGACGATATTTCAAACACTCCAGAAGTGAGTTTGGACTAAAAACATCAATAAATGTTCTCTTTCGTTGGACAACAGGATTGTAAACGCTTCTCATTACAAGTTTGGAACGATGTTTGGTGCATGTTTCTTTTTCAAATGAATTTTAATTTAGTAAGTAAGTGAACCGATCAATCTGCTTTAAACATGTACGATTAAGCCAAATCACCATTTCGATTTTATTTTGGTTAATTGTGCAGCATTGTTTCTTAGTGTTTCTTAGTTTTTTCTACTATAAAGAACCTTTTGTGAAATGGAAAGTTTCTATGGATGTTAAACATTCTTCATGAAACCATCAAAGCCAACAAAGTGCCTTATTTTTAAGAGTTTATGATTTTGGAGGGAAAACAGCAGCCCAAACATTAGAAGGTATTACTATTTTATGTTCTGAGAATGTTTTTCTAATGTTTCCATTAAGTCATGAATGTTTTAAGAATGTTTTTAAGCAGCACGTTCTGGAAAACATTATTAAAACACTCTTTTTCCATAATTCAAACATCCTCTCAACAGTCAATATTCATGTTGTACTAAAAATATGCTGAAAAAAAGTTACACTGCAGAACGTGAATGACCCACGTGTGCTCGCCTCCTCACCTAAACACACACAAACCAACATAATGCCATTGCTCAATCCCATAAAGCAGATCCTCATTGAGTCAGTTAAGATTTTGCACAACAATCCAAGGCCGTAACCATGTCTTGAACACTGGGGGGGAGGGGGGGTCTTTTTATTTAAAGAAATTAAATAAAGGATTAAAAGGGATTTAAGGGAATAAAGAAGAAATAAAAATGGTAAAAGAAGTTACAGGTCTAATTGTCTAATTATAGCCTAGTTGTGAGGTGATCCATTTAAACTCTTTGCAAATAATATTTTGCATCACTGTATGTTACTGTGGGTCGTTAAACATATCCAACAGTTGTCAAGTATTAAATGTTTAGCTACTTATACTGTATCTTATCACGCACACACTCTTTCACTGTAAAAACTAAAAGCGTCACGTTGGAATTCACACTCATCTTCAGTGAACATTAAGCCCCGCCTTCTTTGATCTGATTGGCCATCATTTTAACACTGACGAGCGCTGTTATCGCTGAGGCAGACCAGCCTAAAAATTTAACTTTTTAAACTGTCTGCCATCCTAACAACAAACAAAGCTGTGCATAATGGAGAGCAGCATTAAGAAATGTCAAATATTGTGGGGGACAATTTGGCCATTTCCAATTATTGTCCCCCTCAATGCCTATTGTGGTTACGACCCTGCAACAATCTATTACTCTGAGGACAAAAATAGTGATGATGCCACTGCATGGTGTAACCCAACCTTTATACCGCTGTCACTCATATTCCCCGACATGAGGAGTAACTGACAATAAAGTGCTCATGATGAGAGAAAATCATATGCCAATCATGTTGACCAGTGACACAGCTCACTCTCATAACCTGAAATAGAATATATTTCTTCACAAGGCCTCTTTAACCAGGAAGTATGTGTTCATTACTATGTGAAAGGTAGGTTTGTAATTAAAGTAATGGACCGCAGTGCTGTTCCCTGAGTTGAGCGCGACCTTCCTTTATCGATTCCACCGCTAAAATCACTGTTTGTGGCAGTGGTTGAGGAGTTTCTGTTCTCTGATGCTCATATTTTTTAGACCAAAATCAAAAGAAAAAGTAATTTCTGTATATTTGGCATTAGTATAATTTATTCCATTGTGACATTGTTTATGGTTATTAAGCATTTCCCCCCAAATTTTCATGACTATGTGTCCAGAAGCTTGAGTTTGTACATCTTGATTCCGATACAGAAGTCACGGTTCGGTACGTATCTCGGTTTTAGGCTTGCAGGTCAACACGAGTTCGGTACAACAGGAAAAAGCAACAAATCCCCAATGCTAGGTTTCTTTTCATTTGTGACCCTGGACCACAAAACCAGTCATAAGGGTCAATTTTTTTAAATTGAAATTTGTTAGGATAGCACAATATTTGGCTGAACTATTTGAATATATGGAATCTGAGGGTGCAAAAAAATCTAAATATTGAGAAAATCTCTTTTAAAGTTGTCCAAATGAAGTCCTTAGCAACGCATATTACTAATAATAATACATTTTTGATATATTTACGGTAGGAAATTTACAAAATATCTTAATGGAACATGATCTTTACTTAATATCCTAATGATTTTTGGCATAAAAGAAAAATGTATAATTTTGACCCATACAATGTATTGTTGGCTATTGCCACAGATATACCCGTGAGACGCATGACTGGTTTTGTGCTCCAGGGTCACATATATTTTGAACAGACAGTAGTGAAACGACCGTGAAACCACCGTGGGATTTAGTCCCCTAGTTGGTACAGTACAGCCTCCTTTAGTGTAGTAAGCACTTAGTAGTAAACAGAACGCACTCTTGCATAGCTCATATTTTTTTTGTAGGGCTGAAAAAAAAGTCATTTGGTCACAATCAGCTACAAAACTGAAAAGCATCTCTTGTGTTATAAAAGTGCAAAATAAATAGAATAATGAGATTAGAGATTAGATTTTGTGCACTCCTGTAGTGTTTTGGTCATAAGAGTAAGACATCATTTGAAACTGTAAAGGGTCTATTTTTATTTGTGTAAACTCACAATCAGAGCCGATCCTCCCTAAGTTGCGTAAGGCCCTGAACCACCAGGGGGCGTCCCTGCTCATCACTATATAAAATAAACATGACGGTAATTTACCATAATGTCAATATTTCTTTATGTCTACTAAACATTTGCGGAATCCTGTGTAAATATTTTTAATGATGATTTATATTTACTCAATAACTGTTTCGGCCTCAGACATCATGCAGTGGCAGATAATAACGTGCGTCTTGACATGGCTATGCATGCAAAACCAAACTATCCTTCTGGAACAGAATAAAGTGCCAAGAACGAAGAAAGTATGTATTTTTGTAACATTTAATTTATTATTTAGTCTTGACAAAGCAATAAATTCATAAGCTAGTCGTAAACTAATAACTCCAGTTCAGGTCTCCACTGTGTTTTGTTAGAAATGCCTCATGATGAAATATAACTTTCGGTTTGTGTTGGTACACATCAATAATCAGAACGTTCTTATGCGTGGTTTAATGTATATAAGAAATAAACATTCCTGTTCAGTATTACAAGCTGTCATGTGACTCTGGTACTTTACAAACAACGCCCATTAGTCTAAAATGAGCGCATTTAGAGAATTATTGATGTATTTTTGTATGTTTACTTAAGCCTTCTTCACTTTTGTTTCAACCCAGATTTGGGTCAAAATGGACAAACCCAACCGTTCCATATTTGATCCACATTTGGCTTGAAACAACCATGCCTTTTTTATTGATCATGCTGTAATTTCGTCAGTAAATGTGTGTTATAGTTTTTCTGACAGCTAGATGGTGCCAGAGAGCATTATTAAAAAAGGATTTATTTAGCTGTAAACAAAAATTTGGTTTTAGTTTTAATTACTGCCAATTTAACGTGTTTTAACAGATTTCCTTTTACATATTTATATACGTTTTTTTATAACTTGCAGTTTGTTTCCTTGATGTTTTAGTCCCATTAGGGTGAATTCAGGTTGATTGGGATTGGGACACTTTTTGCCATTGAGATGACTGGGAAAAAGTGTCCCAATCAACCTGAACTCACCCCTATAGAAAACTGGAAGTGCATACTGAAAATCATTGTAATTATTACTTAAGTTTAAGAAAATTTTGGGGGTTTTAAGAATGCACTGACAGATCGGCACTGCTCACAATAAAAACAAAACATTGTGCTTTCGTAAAATAAAGGAAACAAACAGGATGTGCTTTCTGCCGTGCCGTTTTCCTTTCTGTGAAGTTTGTGGAGCGCGTCACACAATGAATGGAAACTCAGTGTATAGGCTACTAGCAAGATCTTGCGTGCATCTGAACTCTTGTTTTGGGTTGGTGCGTAGATCGTCTCTTCTTCTGCTCTTCTTCCTGTTGTGGCGGTTAGTAAACAGCATTGCATTACCGCGAGCGCCCCCTTCTGGATTGGACTGTGGATCGCCCGTGACTGACTGTATTCGGCGTCTGACTGTATGCACCGAACCGTGATGTCCTTATATATGTATGCCGTACCAGTCAAAAGTTTGGAAACATTACTGTTTTTAATGTTTTTGAAAGAAGTCTCTTATGCTCATCAAGCCTGCATTTATTTGATCATAAATACAGAAAAAAAAATATTATATTTTGAAATATTATTACAATTTAAAATAATGGTTTTCTATTTTAATATACTTTAAAATATAATTTATTCCTGTGATCAGCATCATTACTCCAGTCTTCAGTGTCACATGATCCTTCACAAATCATTCTCATATGATGATTTATTATCAGTTTTGGAAACAGTCGTGCTGATTAATATCTTTTTGGAACCTTTGATACTTTTTTTCAGAATTCACTGATGAATAAAAAGTTAAAAAAGAACAGCATTTATTCAAAATAGAAATCTTTTCTAACAATGTAAATCTTTACTATCACTTTTTTTTTTTTTTTAATCAATTTAACACATCCTTGCTGAATAAAAGTTACAGACCCCAAACTTTTGAATGGTAGTGTATTGTTACAAAAGATTTCGATTTTGAATAAATGCTGTTCTTTTTTAACTTTTTATTCATCAATTAAATCGTGAAAAAAATTATCACAGGTTATAAAAAATGATATATAGAATGATTTCTGAAGGATCATGTGACACTGAAGACTGGAGTAATGATGATAAATTCAGCTTTGATCACAGGAATAAATTACACTTTACTATATATTCACATAGAGAACAGCTGCTTTACACTGGAGTAATATTTTAGAATTTTTACAATATTTTTGATCAAATAAACAGCCTTGACGAGCAGAAAAACATTAAAAATAGCAATGTTTCCAAACTTTTGACCTGTACATATATATTTTATTATTATTTTGGGGTTAAGAAATGTTTGAAAGAAACAGAGCAACAATAAAGAATATCAATATGACATTTACATAATGCCGGAAGCTAGTTATTTTAGTTTGTAAAGTTTTAAATATGGATATTTTTCTCACACAAACCCATCGCTTCACTTCAGAAGGCCTTTATTAACCCCCCGGAGCCGTGTGGAGCACTTTTATGATGGATGGATGCACTTTTATGATGGATAGATGCACTTTTATGCTGGATATATGCACTTTTATAATGGATAGATGCTCTTTTATGATAGATAGATGGACTTTTATAATGGATAGATGCACTTTTATAATGGATAGATGCACTTTTATGATGGATAGATGCACTATTATGATGGATAGATGCACTTTTATGATGGGTAGATGCACTTTTATGATGAATAGATGCACTATTATGATGGATAGATGCACTATTATGATGGATAGATGCACTATTATGATGGGTAGATGCACTATTATGATGGGTAGATGCACTTTTATGATGGGTAGATGCACTTTTATGATGGATGGATGCACTTTTATAATGGATGGATGCACTTTTATGATAGATAGATGCACTTTTATGATGGATAGATGCACTTTTATGATGGATATATGCACTTTTGTGATGGATAGATGCACTTTTATGATGGATATATGCACTTTTGTGATGGATAGATGCACTATTATGATGGATAGATGCGCTTTTATGATGGATAGATGCACTTTTATAATGGATAGATGCACTTTTATAATGGATAGATGCACTTTTATGATGGATAGATGCACCTTTATGATGAATAGATGTACTTTTATGATGGATAAATGCACTTTTGTAATGGATGGATGCACTTTTATGATGGATAAATGCACTTTTATAATGGATGGATGCACTTTTATGATGGGTAGATGCACTTTTATGGACTTCAAAACAGAAACAGCCATTCACTGCCATTATAAAGCTTGGAAGAGCCAGGACATTTTTTAATATAACTCTGATTGTGTTCGTCTGAAAGAAGAATGTCGTATACACCTAGGATGACTCGAGGGTGAGTAAATCATGGGCTAATTTTCATTTTTGGGTGAACTATCCCTTTAATATCATAATTCAGATCACAGCGATGTGAGCTGTTGTGCTCTTCTTGTCTCAATGACCAATGTGTCCTTCTGCAAATAAAACTCATTGTAACAGCTGTAACTATTATCTAGGCAGCCAGAATATAAATTTACTTGCAAAACCAGAGACAATCCACTAGAGATTTGACAACAAAGATCCACAGAGGACAAGAGAAAGACAATGAAGATATTGTTATGTAAAGTATATCTTCACAGTGACCTCTGCATCTGTGAATGAGACTGAGCACAGCTTCTGAGGTGCAGGATTTCTCAGCACAACTACAGATCAATGAACAACACATGGAGAATTCAACAAAGATCAAAAATCTCCTCATAATAATAATGAACTCTGTCCCTAAACTAGTGACCAACAAGCAAAACTCACTGTCTGCTGGAATCTTGTGTGTGTGTGTGCTATTATTGGACTGCCACAGAACAATAAATGAGCAGTGTTATATTAAGCAGGGTCATGGCGTGACAGTATATGTTGGGCGAGCCTCCAGAGCTGAGCGTAGTGAAGCATATATAGGTCAACACAGAGCTTATGAAGTTATTGTGTATTTCCCATTAGCAGACATCATGAGCTTTCAGAAAAGACAAAGTATTTTCATTAGTTCAGGACACACTGCGCTCTTGTTTTTCAGATCTATAGTTTGATGAGGTCTTGGAAAAACAAACACATGAAACATATGTAGCGTCAACTATAATGATACTATCTGCAATTTTCTGTCTACATATACTGTATATATATATATATACACACACACACACACACACACACATTATATATATATATATACGTTATTATACATTATTATTATTATTTGTATGTTACAAATGTTATATTTTTTTCCTATTGCAAAGTTTTCTTTTAGGCAAAGGTATACATATATATATATATATATATATATATATATATATATAATTAGCTTTATATAAAAACAAGAAGTCAGTATATAAATCTCTCTCTATATATATATTAGTTTCTGTACATGTTTGTGTGCCATTCTTTTAGGATAAAAAAACATTAATAAATAGTAATAAATAATATAATAATAATAATAATAATAATAATATTGAAATAAATATTAAAATAATATATGTAAAAAAAAAAAAATATATATATAATTGTTATTTTTGTTACTATTATTATTATTATTATTATTATTATGTTACAAATGTTATATAATATTCTTTTTCCATTACAGTTTTCTTTTTAGGCTGTAGGTTAGTCATTAATAATTATAACTACAAGAAGTCAAGATCTCCATATACTGTATTTGTACACTGTTTTTTTTTCTAGTGGGGTTTGTGCACTGTACTGAGGATGAAATAATATTAATATATATATATACAGTATATATATATATATATATTTATTATTAATTATAACGATTTTGCCATTGCAAAGTTTTCTTGTAGACTGTGGGTTAGTCATTATTAATTATAGACCTAATTAGCTTTATACAAAAACAAGAAGTCTGTGGTAAGTGCCCACATACAGTAGATAGATAGACAGGTAAATGTGTGTGTGTGTGTGTGTAAACACATTAACTGTCCCAGAGTTCCGAGCAGGGTAAACCCCAGCCTGCGTCTGATCCCTGACCATCAGTCCTAACCTCACATCCAATAAAGGCCAAAGCCACGGCGTCAGAACGCTCATTAATCTCTCTCATAATCAACAGCGTGGCATCAGATCCATAACAGCACCAGACAGGAAACAATTCAAGCGTTTCTCCTCTGACTGAGCGGCATTATGAACTTTAGATCTGCCACACAACAAATGATAATGCAGTCTTGATACTACTCTATATTGCCATCCGGATGAATTCAAAACACTCTCTTTAAAACATTATTGAAATTATTAGGTATTAGTTTGATATTCCAGCACTTTTGAAGTACTCTAATGCATACATTATGACAAAAGCATTTATGATTGGGTCATAATTATGAATGCATCATCATAAGGCCCACAAAAAGTCATTTGCACCGGATTCTTAAAAGCTGTATTTTAATCAAAATTGCACAAATAGTAAATGCAATGTTTTTTTTTTTAAGTAAATCAACATTGATTTTTGTCTCTCTGATCTAATAAGCATCATCATAGCCAATAGAGTCAGTGAATATAAGATAAGAGTGAAGATAAGAAGAGCATCTTCTGTTTATTATGGCAGAATTTAAGCAATAATATACTACTGTATGTCATATTTTAGTAGCTTATTGATCAGCTCGTGTATGTAAACATTCTCATGCTTTAATGCATGTCAGCATCACCCTGTGTCACGCGCTTCTTGATTGGAGGGAAGAGAGGAAAGCTCAATGACACACACACACAGAGAGAGAGAGAGAGAGAGAGCAGCACCAGAGTCATATAAAACACACTCGAGATTGATCAAAGCACATCTTTACACGCGGACCGGCTCTTCCAGATATGACGCGAGCTCAAACAGACCTACCTGGGACAGTATGAGCTGTCTGTGAATCATGCTCCTATATCCCAGCCGCGGTAATCCCGAGCAGAAACATCCAGAGGAAATCCATCCCGACCAGCAGCACAACGCAGAGCGCGCGTCCGCCGCTCGTCACTCTCTCCCGCATCAGCACCGCGGACAGCGACCAATCAACAGCCGGCATTTCTGCATCGCGCTACTGTGACTCCGCCTCCTTCCTGGCTCCTCCCACAAAGCATCATCAGTTATATTTACTGCCTTGAAGCCCAGTTTTGTTTGTTTGTTTGTTTGTTTCAGAGCGGGGGTAAATTTAAACATTCAACAACAATCTGTTATAAATTCAAATTACAACAACAGTAATAACAACAGCAGTAGTAGTAATAATTACAATAAAAATAATAGCTTTAATAATTATTATTATGATAATAATAATAATTATGATGATAATGATAATAATAATAATGATGACAATAATAATAATAATAATAATAATAATAATAATAATAATAATAATTATGACAATAATAATAATAATTATGATGATGATGATAATAATGATGATTAATAATTACTGGCCGATTTTCCTCCTGTTGCAAAAACTGAACATTGCTTATTTTAACACCCAAGAAGTTACATAATTTTTTAATGCATGACAGGAAGACAAATAAATAATCTCGTTTAATTTTGGCACAAAGTGCAGTGTTGACTGCTTTAATTAGGCTATTATTGTAGGGATAAATATCAAACATTTTTAAGTTATGGAAAATATACTCTATCAGATGAACAGTTTGATGAACACTCTCAAACTATAGGCCAAACTCAGTTTACACTAGATTGCAACCCTGCAATCTATTGTGGGGCAGTTTTTATGTTTTAATTCCATTTAGAAAGCACTGTGTCACTTGAGCCTCTCTATCGCCACCTGTGGTTGACACACAATAGCTCGTGTTACTAGTGGAGTAGTTCTACTTCACTGCTTCAGCGCGGGTGGATGTGATGAGGAGTTGCCATGGTTACCGTGTATCCATATCAGAGCAGAGCCGTCATGATGCAGTAAGATGCATTTCCAGACAAGCCTACATCGACACGGGCTCTGTCTGTCTGTCTGTCTGTCTGTCTGTCTGTCGCTGTTCAATGTTTCCTTCACAATGAGTGATTCCCTAGTGATTCCCCTATAGTTCAAATCATCCCAGACAGCAACAGATCCGGGACACATGTGGATTCCATGCGCAGGGGAGACCGGGGGGAATTTTAACACACTCATTTCCTCCAATTAGAAACAAGCTAGAGTAATGACACTTGGGATAGCTCACCCAAAAATGAAAATTAGCCCATGCTTTACTCTCCCTCAAGTCATCCTAGGTGTGTATGACATTCTTCATTCAGATGAATAAAATCAGAGTTATATTAAAAAAATGTCAAGGCTCTTCCAAGCTTTATAATGGCAGTGAATGGCTGTTTCTGTTTTGAAGTCCATAAAAGCGCATCTATCATCATAAAAGTGCATCTATCCATCATAAAAGTGCATACATCCATCATAAAACTGCATCTATCCATTATAAAAGTGCATCTATCCATTATAAAAGTGCATCTATCCATCATAAAAGTGCATCTATCCATTATAAAAGTGCATCCCTCCATCATAAAAGTGCATCTATCCATCATAAAAGTGAATTTATCCAAGTGCATCAATCCATCATAAAAGTGCATCTATCCATCATGAAAGTGCATTTATCCAAGTGCATCCATCCATTACAAAAGTGCATCTATCCATCATGAAAGTGCATCTATCCATTATAAAAGTGCATCTATCCATCATAAAAGTGCATCTATCCATTATCAAAGTGCATCTGTCCATCATAAAATTGAATCTATCCATTATAAAAGTGCATCTATCCATCATAAAAGTGCATCTATCCATCATAAAAGTGCATCTATCCATCATAAAAGTGCATCCATCATTATAAAAGTGCATCTATCCATTATAAAAGTGCATCCCTCCATCATAAAAGTGCATCTATCCATTATAAAAGTGCATTTACCCAAGTGCATCTATCCATTATAAAAGTGCATCTATCCTTTATAAAAGTGCATCTATCCATTATAAAAGTGCATCTATCCATCATAAAAGTGCATCTATCCATTATAAAAGTGCATCCATCCATTATAAAAGTGCATCTATCCATCATAAAAGTGCATCTATCCATTATAAAAGTGCATCCATCCATCCATCATAAAAGTGCATCTATCCATCATAAAAGTGCATCTATCCATTATAAAAGTGCATCCATCCATCCATCATAAAAGTGCATCTATCCATTATAAAAGTGCATCTATCCATCATAAAAGTGCATCTATCCAAGTGCATCCATCCATTACAAAAGTGCATCTATCCATCATGAAAGTGCATCTATCCATTATAAAAGTGCATCTATCCATCATAAAAGAGCATTTATCCATTATCAAAGTGCATCTGTCCATCATAAAATTGAATCTATCCATTATAAAAGTGCATCTATCCATCATAAAAGTGCATCTATCCATCATAAAAGTGCATACATCATTATAAAAGTGCATCTATCCATTATAAAAGTGCATCCCTCCATCATAAAAGTGCATCTATCCATTATAAAAGTGCATTTATCCAAGTGCATCTATCCATTATAAAAGTGCATCTATCCATCATAAAAGTGCATCTATCCATTATAAAAGTGCATCCATCCATTATAAAAGTGCATCTATCCATCATAAAAGTGCATCTATTCATTATAAAAGTGCAGCCATCCATCCATCATAAAAGTGCATCTATCCATCATAAAAGTGCATCTATCCATCATAAAAGTGCATCTATCCATTATAAAAGTGCATCCATCCATCCATCATAAAAGTGCATCTATCCATTATAAAAGTGCATCTATCCATAATAAAAGTTCATCTATCCATTATAAAAGTGCATCTATCATCATAAAAGTGCATCTATCCATTATGAAAGTGCATCCCTCCATCATAAAAGTGCATCTATCCATCATAAAAGTGAATTTATCCAAGTGCATCTATCCATCATAAAAGTGCATCTGTCCATCATAAAAGTGAATCTATCCATTATAAAAGTGCATCTATCCATCATAAAAGTGCATCTATCCATTATAAAAGTGCATCTATCCATTATAGAAGCGCATCTATACATCATAAAAGTGCATCTATCCATTATAAAAGTGCATCTATCCATTATAAAAGTGCATCTATCCATCATAAAAGTGCATTTATCCAAGTGCATCCATCCATTTCAAAAGTGCATCTATCCATCATAAAAATGCATCTATCCATTATAAAAGTGCATCTATCCATCATAAAAGTGCATCTATCCATTATAAAAGTGCATCCCTCCATCATAAAAGTGCATCTATCCATCATAAAAGTGCATCTATCCATTATAAAAGTGCATCCCTCCATCATAAAAGTGCATCTATCCGTTATAAAAGTGCATCCCTCCATCATAAAAGTGCATCTATCCATCATAAAAGTGAATTTATCCAAGTGCATCTATCCATTATAAAAGTGCATCTATCCATCATAAAAGTGCATCTATCATTATAAAAGTGCATCCCTCCATCATAAAAGTGCATCTATCCATCATAAAAGTGAATTTATCCAAGTGCATCTATCCATCATAAAAGTGCATCTATCCATCATGAAAGTGCATCTATCCATCATAAAAGTGCATTTATCCAAGTGCATCCATCCATTACAAAAGTGCATCTATCCATCATGAAAATGCATCTATCCATTATCAAAGTGCATCTATCCATCATAAAAGTGCATCTATCATTATAAAAGTGCATCTATCCATTATCAAAGTGCATCTATCCATTATCAAAGTGCATCTATCCATCATAAAAGTGCATCTATCCATTATAAAAGTGCATATATCCATTATAAAAGTGCATCCCTCCATCATAAAAGTGCATCTATCCATCATAAAAGTGCATTTATCCAAGTGCATCTATCCATTATAAAAGTGCATCTATCCATCAAAAAAGTGCATCTATCCGTTATAAAAGTTCATCCATCCATTATAAAAGTGCATCTATCCGTTATAAAAGTGCATCTATGCATCATAAAAGTGTATCTATCCATCATAAAAGTGCATCCATCATTATAAAAGTGCATCTATCCATCATAAAAGTGCATCTATCCGTTATAAAAGAGCATCTATCCATTATAAAAGCGCATCTATCCATCATAAAAGTGCATCTATCCATTATAAAAGTGCATCCAGCCATTATAAAAGTGCATCCATCCATCATAAAAGAGCATCCCTCCATCATAAAAGTGCATCCCTCATCATAAAAGTGCATCCATCCATCATAAAAGTGCATCTATCTATTATAAAAGTGCATCTATCATCATAAAAGTGTCTCTATCATTATAAAAGTGCATCTATCCATTATAAAAGCACATCTATCCATCATAAAAGTGCATCTATGCATTATAAAAGTGCATCCATCATTATAAAAGTGCATCTATCATCATAAAAGTGCATCCCTCCATCATAAAAGTGCATCCATCCATCATAAAAGTGCATCTATCCATTATAAAAGTGCATCTATCCATTATTAAAGTGCATCTATCATCATAAAAGTGCATCTATCCATTATAAAAGTGCATCCATCCATTATAAAAGTGCATCTCTCCGTCATAAAAGTGCATCTATCCATCATAAAAGTGCATCTATCCGTTATAAAAGTGCAACCCTCCATCATAAAAGTGCATCTATCCATTATAAAAGTGCATTTATCCAAGTGCATCTATCCATTATAAAAGTGCATCTATCCATCATAAAAGTGCATCTATCATTATAAAAGTGCATCTATCCATCAAAAAAGTGCATCTATCCGTTATAAAAGTTCATCCATCCATTATAAAAGTGCATCTATCCGTTATAAAAGAGCATCTATCCATTATAAAAGCGCATCTATCCATCATAAAAGTGCATCTATCCATTATAAAAGTGCATCCAGCCATTATAAAAGTGCATCCATCCATCATAAAAGAGCATCCCTCCATCATAAAAGTGCATCCCTCATCATAAAAGTGCATCCATCCATCATAAAAGTGCATCTATCTATTATAAAAGTGCATCTATCATCATAAAAGTGTCTCTATCATTATAAAAGTGCATCTATCCATTATAAAAGCACATCTATCCATCATAAAAGTGCATCTATGCATTATAAAAGTGCATCCATCATTATAAAAGTGCATCTATCATCATAAAAGTGCATCCCTCCATCATAAAAGTGCATCCATCCATCATAAAAGTGCATCTATCCATTATAAAAGTGCATCTATCCATTATTAAAGTGCATCTATCATCATAAAAGTGCATCTATCCATTATAAAAGTGCATCCGTCCATTATAAAAGTGCATCTCTCCGTCATAAAAGTGCATCTATCCATCATAAAAGTGCATCTATCCGTTATAAAAGTGCAACCCTCCATCATAAAAGTGCATCTATCCATTATAAAAGTGCATTTATCCAAGTGCATCTATCCACCATAAAAGTGCATCTATCCATCATGAAAGTGCATCTATCCATCATAAAAGTGCATTTATCCAAGTGCATCCATCCATTACAAAAGTGCATCTATCCATCATGAAAATGCATCTATCCATTATAAAAGTGCATCTATGCATCATAAAAGTGTATCTATCCATCATAAAAGTGCATCCATCATTATAAAAGTGCATCTATCCGTTATAAAAGAGCATCTATCCATTATAAAAGCGCATCTATCCATCATAAAAGTGCATCTATCCATTATAAAAGTGCATCCAGCCATTATAAAAGTGCATCCATCCATCATAAAAGAGCATCCCTCTATCATAAAAGTGCATCCCTCATCATAAAAGTGCATCCATCCATCATAAAAGTGCATCTATCTATTATAAAAGTGCATCTATCATCATAAAAGTGTCTCTATCATTATAAAAGTGCATCTATCCATTATAAAAGCACATCTATCCATCATAAAAGTGCATCTATGCATTATAAAAGTGCATCCATCATTATAAAAGTGCATCTATCATCATAAAAGTGCATCCCTCCATCATAAAAGTGCATCTATCCATTATAAAAGTGCATCTATCCATTATTAAAGTGCATCTATCATCATAAAAGTGCATCTATCATCATAAAAGTGCATCTATCCATTATAAAAGTGCATCTCTCCATCATAAAAGTGCATCTATCCATCATAAAAGTGAATTTATCCAAGTGCATCTATCCATCATAAAAGTGCATCTATCCATCATGAAAGTGCATCTATCCATCATAAAAGTGCATTTATCCAAGTGCATCCATCCATTACAAAAGTGCATCTATCCATCATGAAAATGCATCTATCCATTATCAAAGTGCATCTATCCATCATAAAAGTGCATCTATCATTATAAAAGTGCATCTATCCATTATCAAAGTGCATCTATCCATTATCAAAGTGCATCTATCCATCATAAAAGTGCATATATCCATTATAAAAGTGCATCTATCCATTATCAAAGTGCATCTATCCATCATAAAAGTGCATCTATCCATTATAAAAGTGCATATATCCATTATAAAAGTGCATCCCTCCATCATAAAAGTGCATCTATCCATCATAAAAGTGCATTTATCCAAGTGCATCTATCCATTATAAAAGTGCATCTATCCATCAAAAAAGTGCATCTATCCGTTATAAAAGAGCATCTATCCATTATAAAAGTGCATCTATGCATCATAAAAGTGTATCTATCCATCATAAAAGTGCATCCATCATTATAAAAGTGCATCTATCCATTATAAAAGTGCATCTATGCATCATAAAAGTGTATCTATCCATCATAAAAGTGCATCCATCATTATAAAAGTGCATCTATCCATCATAAAAGTGCATCTATCCGTTATAAAAGAGCATCTATCCATTATAAAAGCGCATCTATCCATCATAAAAGTGCATCTATCCATTATAAAAGTGCATCCAGCCATTATAAAAGTGCATCCATCCATCATAAAAGAGCATCCCTCTATCATAAAAGTGCATCCCTCATCATAAAAGTGCATCCATCCATCATAAAAGTGCATCTATCTATTATAAAAGTGCATCTATCATCATAAAAGTGTCTCTATCATTATAAAAGTGCATCTATCCATTATAAAAGCACATCTATCCATCATAAAAGTGCATCTATGCATTATAAAAGTGCATCCATCATTATAAAAGTGCATCTATCATCATAAAAGTGCATCCCTCCATCATAAAAGTGCATCTATCCATTATAAAAGTGCATCTATCCATTATTAAAGTGCATCTATCCATCATAAAAGTGCATCTATCATCATAAAAGTGCATCTATCCATTATAAAAGTGCATCTCTCCATCATAAAAGTGCATCTATCCATCATAGAAGTGCATCCCTCCATCATAAAAGTGCATCTATCCATCATAAAAGTGCATCCCTCCATCATAAAAGTGCATCCATTCATCATAAAAGTGCATCTAGCCATCATAAAAGTGCATCCATCCATTATAAAAGTGCATCCATCATAAAAGTGTATCCATCTATCCATTATAAAAGTGTATCCATCTATCATAAAAGTGCATCTATCCATCATAAAGTGCATCTATCCATTATAAAAGTGCATCTATCCATTATAAAAGTGTATCCATCTATCATAAAAGTGCATCTATCCATCATAAAAGTGCATCCATCCATTATAAAAGTGCATCTATCCATTATAAAAGTGAATCTATCCATCATTAAAGTGCATCTATCCATCATAAAAGTGCATCTATCCATTATAAAAGTGCATCTATCATCATAAAAGTGCATCTATCCATTATAAAAGTGCATCCATCTATTATAAAAGTGCATCTATCCATCATAAAAGTGTATCCATCCATCATAAAAGTGCATCTATCCATTATAAAAGTGCATCTATCCATTATAAAAGTGCATCTATCCATCATAAAAGTGTATCTATCCATTATAAAAGTGCATCTATCCATCATAAAAGTGCATCTATCCATTATAAACGTCTTAGCTTATCGGGCCACACGAAATCTTTTTGAATGGACTTTTTTTGTGATTTCTGCGCTGAATTTTTGGGAAAATCTGCGGAATTATGCAGAATGGTTTTAAATGTATTAAAAAGATCTAAGAGTGTTGGAACTGGAAACATTACAAATAAAATATAAAATATTCACTTCTTAACTTTTATTTAAGGCTTACAATACAAATCCAAATAGAACAACTATTTGTTTTTTTAAACAAAGCTAGATCTCTCTTATAGTACATCCACTAAAAGACGGAGAAAATATTGCTTTATCAATTGTATTGTACACAAATCATTAAATAAACAATTTAATATCATTCAACAATAGAGCAAAATAAATAAATACATACCTTTTAATAGCTATAAATAAGTAATTTTTGCAGATTTTAATGTTTCCTTACTCCTCCATGGTCAATTTTATTTTAGTCATTTTAAAATATCACTCTCACAAAAAAAAGTCTTGTCAATCAGTGCAGACTACTACTCCTCACATGTGTATGCTTCTCAATGAAGGGCACTAATCTGCGGAATTCTGCGGGCGCAGATTCGGCTATATATTATTAATATTTCATGTATCAATCACTTAGACACAAACAGCTGTTTTGTTTATGCCTTTAAACATGAATGCTGAAAACTATTCCATGGGATTCTTATGAAAATCAAAATGATGTTCATTTATTCATTCATTCAGGCATTCATTTTAGAAATAATAGCCTAATAATAAAAAAATATATATTTGAATAATCTTAATTAAATGTAGAGAAATCACTCGGAGCTGCAGTGCTTATGTGCAGTTTTGTATTTGAATGTGAATCAGTGAGGACAGATGAAGATGTAACCTGTGAAGGAGAAATAGAGAGTTGGTGTCTTACTAGAGCAACACAGACCTCTAGCGGCCATAACTGACTATTACAGCTTATAATAGAAAATACACACTTGTACTTGCAAACACTCCAGTAAATACATAAACAAACAACAGAAAGCAGAATGTGGGCTAAAATCAAAAGATCAGTTGAGCAGCACCGTAGTTTGAGATTTACCATGCTTAAATGTTCAATGGCAGAAATGTTTTAGTCTACACTCTTCACCATGAATCAGTAATTAGTGTTTTGCCTGAAATTATATATAGGATGAATTCGGGTAAAGTGGGCCGTTTAAGCTTGATTGTTCTGTGCTCAATGCGTTTACACATTCAGAGCATAACACTGGTCTTTAATTAAAGAATAAAACATCTAAATTTTTACTGCATACTGCATTCACCCTACTGTAGTTACATGAAATATAACCTTTTTAAACAATAGACATCATGCTTTTATAGCTGGTAGAATTATATGCAGATATTTTTATTAATTTAATTGAATGTCTGAATTGTTAAAAAAAGACAAAACGGTTGTCTATTTCCAGGGTACTTGTGGTGATAGCTACCTCAGCCACTAGTTGAAGCGCAGTTTCGTTTTATAAAAATGTATTAAAGCTATTAAATGTCCTATAATTGAACTAAAGCCTATTCTTGGCTTAATCTAAGCCCTGTCTGTGAAACCAGGTTTATTTATTATAAATGATTTATGGGTGCACATTATTGTTTTAATAATCTTGAATCAGAATAACAGCTACAGCTCTTCTCTGATGACGAGGGCGGGGCAACCTGTCACTCACATGAGATCCACCAATAGCAAACCACAACCATCCAATCAATTCCCCACGGACAAAATCAAGCCCCGCCCTACATTTGTTCTTGTTTGAGAAGCGTTTAACTCGGATATACGGCACAATAGAGAAGAAAAGACGAGTGCAACTTCCCTTTCATGATGACTTTAAAGCGGCAGACGAGATAATCCATAAATATAATTATCATTCTTCATATAAACGGGCCTTTAGTGTCTGAGGGGTGAACCAAAATCAGATTATATTGGCATCTAACTAACACTAAATGACTAAATCCCAGTGAAAAAAATGATTTACTGTTGGCGACATTATTAGTATGAATGTCTCAATAGGGCTCATATAGTCTGAAACAAATAACACTTTTCAGAAAAGTCATGCTGTAAAAGCTCTCAAATGGAAGACAGCATGACTAAAGGTGCATATATGTATATATATAAATATATGTATATATGTTATAACACTGACAGGAAGACAAATGACAGGCAGCCGTGCCGTCGGTGACCGAACAGGCTGTTCCCTCCCTGCTGTCAAATACATTAGATTGGGTCCTTAAGAGCAACGTCACAGTTTGTCGAGCAAAGTCCACTAGGGAGCAGTCTGGTTATTCAAGACTTCTTCTTTCTCCTTCTTTTTCTTCAGCTCCCTCCCTGCGTACTTCATTTCCTTCTCCTCCTCAGACTCTTTAGTAATGCACAGGAGTGTTGTCTTTTCCATAAGGACCAGAACAAAACCAGTTCTGCTTCTGTCCTCGGGAGCCGGTGTTGTGCCGAATTTCGACCCTCTGCCAAATTATTACTCCCCTTGTTGAAGTCGCTATCTGATTGCCTAATTCTAACCCCACCCCTAATCCTAACCCCTCCCCTAATCCTAACCCCTCCCCCACCCCAATCCTAAACCTACCAATACTAGGGGGGTAAAAATCTGGCAGGGGGTCAGAATTCGGCACAACACCGGTCTCAACGTTGTTACCTAATCCTAAACCTACCTATACTTGGTGAGGGGGGTTACGATATATACAATAACAATATACATCACAATGTAGTTATTTTGTGTTATTTTTAATAACAGAAATTAGATAAAATAAGAAAAAAATAAGCAAATTACAATACAGTATAACAAAAATATGGATTAAAGGTACATGTTTATTTAACCCTTAAATGCATACCTCGGGTCTTTAGCGACCCGGGACATCATTCACTACCCTCCTCCTCATTCATTTTTTAAAGTTAGAC
Organism: Coreius guichenoti; assembly: GCA_039654105.1. Classification (NCBI taxonomy): domain Eukaryota; kingdom Metazoa; phylum Chordata; class Actinopteri; order Cypriniformes; family Gobionidae; genus Coreius; species Coreius guichenoti. Next base: position 1,663,007 of record CM077189.1, on the reverse strand, counting down.
ATCAACCTTCTTAGTATTCCTTAATCAATTCATTATAAACAGTATAACAAGAAAAAAAAATTATAAAAGAATGCCTGTTTTTCCATTCATTTTTTTGTAAAAATTGTATAAGGTCGCTAACGGCCCGAGGTGTGTAAGAGTGTATGTATATTTTTTTCTGCACAACAACTGAGTCTTTAATGACGGAATAAGTGCAATTCACCTTTATTCCACAAGGTGGCAATGTCTGATACACAATGATGAAGAGACATTTCACTCATAGTTACTGCAGACTGAAAACAAAACAATAATAATTATAATCTGCTAAACTTGAAATGGCTCAGCGATTTACTGCAGAGCAAGAACTGAACGCAATCAAATATTAGTGTCACTGTCACTGATGGTGGATCTGGTGAAGAAGCTGTCAGCGATCAAAATATTGATTTTGACAATGCTGAAAATGATAGTTTTGAGAATATGTAAGATGGTGAATATGAGGCAGATGCTGAATGTTCTGGGAAATGAGCTCTGACGAGGACACTGATGATGGTGTAAAACATCTGCTCAAACTGAACCCTTCCAAGCTCCAAAAGCTAACAAAATATGCTTTATTTTATTCTTCTGTAATTGTTACGATAATTTCAGGAGAGTTTTTTATTATAGTGACAGGTAGAGATCCATCCGTGTTAGATATAGATCCGGGTCACTAAAGACCTGAATATGTAAGAATGATTGGCAAAACATTCATGCATTTAAGTGTTAACATGTAATTAGAATTAGTACAGAAATGTAATCAAATGTAAAAAACTAAAATATTGCATAGTCTTCACTGTATGAATTAAATATAAATGTATTCTTATTAAAGCTAAAAAAAAGTTATTTGGTCAAGAGCAGGGTTAGGTTTCACATTAATGAGAGCAGCAGGTTTATTAGGCTGCTGTCACTTTAAGAGTTAATGCACGGATCCATTATACTGATACATATCCGGTTTACACCCAACCGTTTACTTCCACTTGAGACATAACCGGCTGTTTTTACATGAATACTCCACACGATGGGCATTTTGACATAATTGCGTGTATATTTGACCAGTGGCGGCCGGTCAATAGGGGGCGCTACCCCTCAAGTTAGCCAGATAAGAAGGCTACTTCAACATATATATTGCAAAATAATTACGAAATAACATTTAGTCAGACTACTCGACTGGTAGTCATGTTAACACCTATTAAAAATTAAAAATAAAATAAAAATTGTATTCATTTTTTGCGTGTGCGGGGCGCCGGACAAATGAATGTCTATTAGGTGCATCATTTTTTGAAACGCATGTGACTTGAGGCTGAGCTCTAATTGGCTTGTTTCAGATTGTCGCTCCCACTTTTGATTTTAGCGAATCAATATTGTTTTTATATATTTTGGCTCGTGTAATTGGACCATTCTTGACTTTCAAGTAGGCACAATATCTCTTCCGAGATTAATTTAAATATGGGTTCCCTTTCGTTCAGTCACTCCGAGTAACGTCAGTGACTGACGAATGGGGGTTTCGCTTAGAAGCCTATCATCTTCGAGATCTAGAAAACGCCCAATGGCAGCGCCAATGCCATGGGCATGCGGAATTTGCATAGCGTAACTCCGCCCCACAGCGTGGGTATATAAGGAAGTACGCTGGCAACATCGCATTATGTTTCTGCTTCGGAGCCAAGAGCATCTATCTCTTCACTCCTTAAGCCTTTTTGAGTATATCGTCAAGCTTCTTCGAGACGAACAGCTTTCCAGTCGGTGTTGGTGTTACGGCGCGTTCCAGCGAGTGTTTACTTCCTGCCTGCTGATCTGTGCAGTGATCTGCATCCAGCTGGTATTCGTTCCCTGGGCGCTTCGGCATCGCTGTGAAGCTCCCTCTCACAAAAGAGCTCGCATGTGGCACGTCTTTTTAAAGACGGTTTGCCCGTGCACTTCTGGGTGCGGTCGATCTCTGTTGCCATCTGATGGGCACAATCGCTGCGTGACGTGTTTGGGCTTCAGCACGTTCAAGCAGCGTTTGTGGATGCGTCATGTTCTCACTGCGGGAACATGACCATCGCGATGTTGCGGTCGAGACTCAATGACCTCCGCAAGGAAAGAGAGTCCCCTCTGCCACACCCCAATCTACCGTCTCCGAGAGAGATGGTACTTTGGCTGGTGGCCAGGGTGACCTGAGGGTTACGGTGTGGCATAACCCCGACGATCATTCCTCGGGCCACACCCCCCTCTCACACATCGCTACCCGCGAGTGATCGGACTGAAGCAGCGGGACCGTCTGCGGACGCCCCGTGTGTTTCGTTCGGCGCTCCAGTTGGTGATAAGATGTCGATCGCCGCATCTCAAGGTGGGCTGGAGTCCTCTGGGGATGAAGATTCGGCTATGCTGCTGCCTTCGGGCGTGCCAGCATTGTCCGAGTCCGACCCGGAGTTGACAGCCATGTCATCTCGGGGGATGTTTGGTCTTTGGGTGTGACGCGTCCTGACAGCTGTTGGGCCCCGCCCCCAATTACTTTCTCTCCCGGGATACATGAGGAGGTCACGTGGTCCTGGAAGTCCCCGTTGTCTTCCCGCGACCGTTCGGCGGCCTCCTCCGCCTTCTCTGCCCTCGATGGGGCCGTGGCCAAGGGTACACTGGGGTCCCCCCTGTTGACGCTCAGTTGCAATCACGGTCGAGACTCAATGACCCCCGTATGGAGGGAGAGTCCCCTCTGCCACACCCCAGTTATCCTCTCCACGTGACGGGATGTTTGGCTGGTGGCCAGGGTGACCTGAGGGCTGCGGTGTGGCATAAACCCCGACGAGTATTCCTCGGGCCACACCCCCCCCTCTTGCACAGAGTGCTTCAATGTGGCGCGGTGATCCTAAGCACCCCTCCAAGGCCTGTAGTTCTCGTCTACTCTGGTGGCGAGGGACTGCAGAGCTGCGGGGCAGGCCGCCGCCTCTCAGCACGCCATGGCCATCCTTCAGGTCTTCCAGGCCAGGATGCTCGTGGCATGCACGAGGGTAGAGCTGTCCCAGGGCTCTTAATGAGCCGCGTGCCGCCACCGACCTCGCCCTCCGGGTGACGAAGGTGACCGTGCGCTCCCTGGGTCAGGTGATGTCCACAGCTGTGGTCCAGGAGAGACGAGGCTCAGCCTGGTCGATATGAGAGAGGCTGAGCGAACCCGGTTCCTCAACGCTCACATATCCCAGGCCGGCCTCTTCGGCGGCACAGCCAAGAACTGCGCCCAACAGTTCTCGGCCGTCCAGTAGCAGACTAAGGCCATTAAACGTACTGCCCTGGCGGCTGTTACTCAGCCGCAGGCTCAGTCGCCTCAGTCTGCTTGCCGCCGAGGGCGCCCTCCTGCGGCTTCGACCCTCCCGCCGCCCTTTCCGGGCCGCGCCGTAGGGATGGTCGCAGGAAGGCGCCCCCGTCCGCTCCCAGCCCCGCAGCCCGCCTACGCCAGGCTAGCGGCGCTCCTGATGCGGACAGCTCAGGGATGGGCAGTTCTTCCAAGGAGTTGGTAGCAGGGCCACTCCTTCCCCCGGTGGAGGGCCGGGGGAGAATCTTCTGTTCAGCTGCTGGCCCCCAGGTCAGCAGCACCCTATTTGGAAGAACTAACTCACCCATCCCTGAGCACCCAGAGACCGATGGCAGTGTGCGCCGCCCCCGGGCCACGCCACTCTCGTCCCTCTCTAACGCCAGTCTCCTCTCAGAGCAGACCCCAGTGGAACGCGCGTCCTTCCCTGGTCTCCTCTGTCAGGACGCGGCTGATGACCGTGCCCCCACACCGGGACGCTACGCCTCCCACGTCCGGGCCGGTCACGCCGCCTCGCTGCCCCACCCGGGGTACGTCTGTGGTCCGCACGACCCCGCTGGTGCAGTTTTTGGGAGCCTGGCTAGAGCTTCCCGGACTGTTCCGCTGGGTCGAGAAGACCATCAGGCTCGGCTATGCGATTCAGTTCGCTCAGGCTCCTCCCCGCTCCGGGGAGTCCGCCACACCATGGGGGGCCCAACGCCCCTGTCATGCGTGCGGAGGTTGCTACCTTGCTGGCGAAGGGTGCGATCGAGCCTGTCCCTCCAGCCGAGATGAAGTCCGGCTTCTACAGCCCTTACTTCATTGTACCCAAGAAAACCGGTGGGTTACGACCGATCCTGGACCTGCGCGTCCTGAACCGATCCCTTCACAGGCTTCCGTTCAGGATGTTGACAGCGAAGCGCCTTTTCGAATGCGTTCGTCCAGTAGATTGGGTTGCAGCGATCGACCTGAAGGACGCCTACTTCCATATCAGTACGCGGTCCTCCCATTCGGGCTAGCTCTGTCCCCTCGCGTCTTTACGAAGATTGTCGAGGCAGCCCTTGTGCCACTCAGGCAACACGGGGTTCGCATCCTGAACTTCCTCGATGACTGGCTGTTCCTGAGTCACTCTCGAGAGCAGGTGTGCGAACACAGAGACCTGGTGCTCCAGCACTTAGCTCGTCTGGGCCTTCGGGTCAACTGAGAAAAGAGCAAACTCTGCCAGTGCAGAGGATCTCTTTTCTCAGTATCGACTCGGTCGCCAGGTGCGCGCAGCTTACGAGCGAGCGCGCGCAGTCACTGCTGACTTGCCTCCGTCAAATCAGGAGCAAGAGTGCGGTTCCACTGAAGTTATTTCAGAGGCTCCTGGGGCACATAGCATCTGCAGCCGCGGTAACGCCGCTCAGATTGCTTCATATGAGACCGCTTCAGCACTGGCTTCGCGATCGAGTCCCGAGATGGGCATGGCAGTCGGGCACGCTCCGGTCCCAGTGACTCGGGCCTGCCTGCAGACCCTCACCCCGTGGTCGAACCTCAGTTTTCTACGGGCCGGTGTGTCCTTAGAACGAGTTTCCAGGCATATTGTTGTGTCAACAGATGCCTCCACCACGGGCTGGGGTGCCATGTGCAATGGACATGCTGCCGCGGGCTCCTGGACAGGACCCCAGCGCCTCCTGCATGTCAATTGCCTCGAGTTGCTGGCAGTACGGTTCGCCCTGCACCGCTTCCGAGCGCTGCTCAAGGGTCAACACGTGCTAGTCCGGTCAGACAACACGGCCACAGTAGCGTACATCAACCACCACCTGAGGTCCCTTCGTGCCATCCATATCCCGGGAGTCCTGAACCGTGCAGCCGACGAGCTCTCACGGCTTCAGCCACTTCCTGGAGAATGGAGACTCCATCCCCAGACGGTTCAGCTGATTTGGGAACAGTTCGGAGACGCACAGGTAGATCTGTTTGCCTCCCACGACTCTTCCCATTGCCGCCTGTTTTATTCCCTGACCGAGGGCCCCCTCGGCACGGACGCTCTGGCGCACAGCTGGCCGCGGGGCCTCCGCAAGTATGCGTTTCCCCCAGTGAGCCTTCTTGCACAGGTTCTGTGCAAGATCAGGGAGGACAAGGAGCAGGTCCTTTTGGTCGCCCCGTATTGGTCCGGCCGGACCTGGTTCTCCGAACTTGTACTTCTTGCGACAGCCCCTCCCTGGTCGATTCCTCTGAGGAAGGACCTCCTTTCTCAGAGACGGGGCACCCTTTGGCACCCGCGTCCCGATCTTTGGAACCTCCACGTGTGGCTCCTGGATGGGACGCGGCAGGTTTGAGTACCCTACCACCTCAGGTGGTGGCTACCATCACTTCCGCTAGGGCCCTGTCTACAGAAACGACACGCCTACGCGTTGAAGTGGAACCTCTTCGTCACTGGTGTTCTTCTCGCCAAGAAGACCCCTGAAAATGCCCGATCGGGTCCGTGCTCGCATTCCTCCAGAAGGGTTGGAACGAAGGCTGTCTCCTTCCACCCTCTAGGTTTATGTGGCCGCTATATCAGCCTACCACGACCTTGTGGAGACGAAAAAGGTAAGTCAGCACGACCTGGTCATCAGGTTCCTGAGGGGAGCGAGGAGACTGAATCCTCCTCGCGCTCCCCTCGTACCCTCTTGGGACCTCTCAGTAGTCTTAAGTGCTCTGTAGAGGGCTCCCTTCGAGCCATTGCTGTCAGCGAGCTTAAGTTCCTGTCTATGAAAAGACAGAGCTCCTGATCGCCTTGGCCTCCATCAAGAGGGTAGGGGACCTGCAGGCATTTTCGGTTGATGAAGCGTGCCTGGAATTCGGGCCGGCCTACTCTCACGTGATCCTGAGACCCCGGCCTGGATATGTGCCCAAGGTTCCCACCACTCCGTTCCAGGTGGTGAACCTGCAAGCGCTGCCTTTGGAGGAGGCAGACCCAGCCTTGGCACTGCTCTGTCCAGTACGCGCCCTCCGTGCTTACGTAGACAGAACGCAGTGTTCAGGACCTCAGACCAGCTCTTGTCTGTTATGGTGGGAAGCTGAAGGGAAAGGCTCTCTCCAAGCAAGGTTGTCTCACTGGATAGTGGACGCCATTGTTTTGGCTTACCTGACGCAGGGGCGTCCATGCCCCCTAGGGGTCAGGGCGCCTCGCTAACAGACATTGCAGAGCTGCAGGCTGGGCGACACCCAACACATTCGCCAGATTCTATAATCTCCGAGTGGAGCCAGTGTCCTCTCTTGTACTCGCCTCTACTAGTGGCCGGTAATGGACTAGGCTCAGGTGTCTTCGCTTGCTCGCCATTCCATTCCACGGACTGGATACGTGCAATATTTTCCTCAGGTAGTTTCCCTGAAGCCCTGAGTTCCTCCAGCACTGTTGATGCCGACACCAGTACGTCTGCCCACTCGCTCAGGCCCTCGTGTTGGCTAGGTGCCACCGTGTGCATGGTTCCCCCGTTGGGCGACCCCCACATGTGTATTCCCACTGTAAGTCTCCCTGAGCAGGTGTCTTTCCCTTGGCAAGCCCCTTGCCACCCCTGGGGGTAAAATTCTTCCACCTTCGGCTGGTTACCCCAGAGTTTCCCATATGTAGCCCTAAGCGGGTCATATGTGTTCTTAAGTCCTCCCTACGGGTAGGCATTTGGCGCATACTTCCACCTGGAATATGCTTCCCAGTGTACCTTGGTATTCCTGTGTTAAGTGGGAGTCCTTCGTCCGTACTAGCTTACGACAGGGAGCTCACGCTTACGCAGGGCACTGGATGACAGCCGAGTGGCGTGATTATATTGGGACCCCCATTCGTCAGTCACTGACGTTACTCGGAGTGACTGAACGAAAGGGAACGTCTCAGTTACGTATGTAACCCTCGTTCCCTGAGGAGGGAACGGAGACGTAACGTCCCTCTGCCACTTCCGCTGTACCGCTGGAACAGCCGGGAGTTCAGTCTTGGCTCCTCAGCAGGTAAACATAATGCGATGTTGCCAGCGTACTTCCTTATATACCCACGCTGTGGGGCGGAGTTACGCTATGCAAATTCCGCATGCCCATGGCATTGGCGCTGCCATTGGGCGTTTTCTAGATCTCGAAGATGATAGGCTTCTAAGCGAAACCCCCATTCGTCAGTCACTGACGTTACGTCTCCGTTCCCTCCTCAGGGAACGAGGGTTACATACGTAACCGAGACGTTTATCTGTACAAAAAAAATCCTTTCACAAGGCGTTCAAATGAAGAAACAATTATGGAGCTTGGACGGAGATGGCTAGCTGGATGCGATGGTCATGCCTGTTATTGTTTACCTGTTTGCGATTTCAAAGTCCTGTCAGCGAAGCGTTGTGGGAAATACAGCTCAATGAAACAATGCAGTTTAACTTTTGAGCCTATCACTGTCAGGATGGTAAAAGAGGAGGGAACCAGTTGCGGGAATAACAGTGTTTATTAAATGACAAGAGCAAACAAAATCAGAAACACAGAGGAAAAGTGAGTCCACGGTCAGGAGGAACAGGGATGATGCCAGCCAGGTACGAGAGAGTACTACATCAGCCCAACAGGGGGCGCTGGAGAAAGGATTCTCAGAGCAAATGGCAGAGCAGGTCCAAACTGCAACACTGGAGAGGAGGTAGAAATGAGTACAGTCCAAAGACAGTGAGGTAGGCGAGTTCACAGACGAACACCTGGTGACGTAACGTCACGATGGCAGGGGAGAGAGAGAAAGAGTAAACCTGGAGAGTGGAGGTAGGGACCTGGCAGTGGAAGCTGAAATCCTTTGTGGCAGGCAGGGAAGAACCAAAATGGAATAACAGGAAGGCTTTGGATCTGGCAGCCAAAGCAGACAGGGGAGCTGGGAGCAAAAAGAAAAGGAGAGGAAAAAAAAAAAAAAAACTAAACTAGCCAGACAGGAGCTCAAAAAATAAGGTTAGGAGAACAGGAAAAAAATAAACAAAATAAAGAAATAATCAAAACTGCAGAAAGTAGGGGGTCGGGGGTCAGGGGTCAGGGGTCAGGGGTCGGGGGTCGGGGGTCGGAGGTCGGGGGTCGGGGGTCGGGGTCGGGGTCGGGGTCAGGGTCAGGGTCAGGGCAGCGATTCAATGTGGCACAGGACAGAAAACAAGAGAGGAATATAAAGAGTGACAAATGAACTAAAACAGGTGTGAGCCATAATAAGATAACAAGGTAACAAGAGGGGCGGAGTAACAATAGACAACAGAGCATATGGCATGGCAACACAAATCACCATGTGTCAGCCATGTGGTCCAGACAAACAAAGGACACAACACAAACAAGCCCCAAGCTGATCAGACCGGCACCCTGACAATCATCAGTGGCTTGTGTAGATGATATAGAGTTATACAATGGGCAAGTCTGTAAGTGTCTCTGTATGGAAGTATTATTATATGTACTGTATTAAAATAGACAAATAATACAGTGTCTCTTCTTCAATTGGACATACATTCAGTCATGTCTGCAACATTATGTTGTCAATATCATTAAAATGAAGATAAAACAATGAATGGTCTATAAGTATTTTGGTGATCACAGTTTTTTTAGTGATTATTTTATTACTGATAATATACCCACATCAAACTCAAATTCACTGATTTGTGGTACCTTATTTCATGCTTTGACAGTTGAATTTTCAACTTCCATTTTTTAGCTAAGCAGTAATGATACATTATTAAATCACTTGTTAAATGGTTATTTAACATTTACATTCAGTCCTGCATTACCGTGTGATTCAGTTTGTTTGCGCCCCCCCAGAATGTTTTAGCACCAGCCGCCACTGTATTCGACCATTCAAGCGCAATAAGACGTGAAAGAGAACTGAATTTGCAATCGCATACCCGGGGCTTCACGTCGATATACATGATATGGCAAAATCTCTAACAATAGACATTTTATTCCGTGGTAATGATATATATCGTTACCGTCCTCCTTGGGGGGGGGTCCCACAAGGATCCATTCTTTCCCCTGTACTATTTTCCTTATACCTGCTCCCTCTGGGTAACATTCTCAGAAAATATGTTACGCCGACGAAACTCAACTGTATCTACCACTCAGGTGCTCGTCTAGCACTCTCAATTAACTTTTGGAGTGTTTAAATTATATTAAAATTTGGATGGCGAAAAACTTTTTAATATTAAACGCAGATAAAACGGAGGTTATTGTTTTCGGCCACCCAAACAATTCCACTCAAGCACTTTTAGACTCGAGTCCCTTGGCACCATACTCTAAATCTTTAGATTTAGGTGTTTTAATTGATAAAATTAAAAATGGACAAGCAAATTAATTAGGTGATTCAGACTTGCTTTTATAATCTGCACTTGTTAGTTAAAGTTAAACCTTTTTTTAACATATGCAGACTTTGAAAGAGTAATACATTCTTTTGTTTTATCGTGATTGGATTTTTGTAACTCCCTGTATTTTGGTATCACTACTGCATCTCTGGCCCGATTACAATCCGTGAAAAATACCGCGGCGAGGCTTTTACTGAGCGCAAATAAGTATTAGCCCAATATTAGCTTCTTTACAATGGCTACCAGTTCACCTTAGAATAAGGTTTAAAATTCTACTATTTGTTTATAAATCTTTAAACAATCAGGCCCCACCATATCTTGCAAACCTACTGTTTCCGTATAATCCTAAAAAAGAACACTACATTCGGAAAACCAAAACCTCCTTGTGGTGCCCAGGACAATCCGGGTACATAAAGGTGACCGAGCCTTTGCGGTAATAGGGCCGAGACTTTGGAATGAGTTACCTTTATCCATCACATCTCCGCTGATATTTAAGAAGTTGTTGAAAGCCCATTTAATGACGGGAGCATATAATGCCTAACTTATGTGTTTTTATATGTCGTTTTATTTGTCAAAATGTGTGTTACTGTGGAATGATTCTGTAAAGCACTTTGGTCAACTTCGGCTGTTGTTTATAGTGCTATATAAATAAAGAAAAAGAAAGAAAGAAAGAAAGATATATTGCCATACCGCCCAGCCATATCTGGCAGAGGTCAGAATATTACATCATCAAGCGTGTGGTTTAAACAGAACATCACGGTCCCTGCTGTGTGTGTGAAAAAAGCAGAATCAAACCGAATAGTGAACAGAATATCCAACAAAGTGCTTCCTCTCACATCAAAGAACAGAGGCTTCACCTTATTCAGTCACAATGGCTGGAAAAACAGCCCCAGTGATCTTTCCCTCCATCTCTTCGGCTTCACGTCGGTCGAGTCGTGCTACAGGAGTTGGACTTGTCCGCACTGAGGTTTATTTGTTCAAACACCCTGTTGGCCTGTTCTCATTGCATGTAGCTTGTCCCTGTTACAGCGTAACACTTCTAAGGTGCTGGGGTGCCAGAGAAAGAAAGACTCTAATATTTTAATTACAGGAGACCACACAGCCCCACCTTATTTATTTATTTATGTATGTGCCACTGGCAACATAATTACAAGGAGTCGAGTCCCACCGTCCTTTCATCCACTTGCCGGAGCCGTGCTGTTTTCTGAGCGCTCTGCAGATGCCAACCTCTTTATGTTTGGAAACCTGCATCAGTGATCAATCACGCCTCAGAGACACAGGCACGAGCGCAGGATATAAATAGCACAGTTTGGGATTGTATTCATGACATCTATGGGATGAAAGAGCAAGTGACGTTTAATAAGAGAAAGCTTCATCAATATAGTGTTCAAACGTTTGGTGTCAATAAGATTTTTGGTCACACTTTAGATTAGGGTCCAATTATCACTATTAATTAACTATGACTTTTGCCTCAATAAACTCCTAATTACTGCTTATTAATATGTAGCAAATTAGCTCAAAGGGGAAATATTAACCATTTACTACACACCTCACATTTTGGCAAGTGAGGCATAAATGACATACCCAAAATAAAAAGGCTGCTGCTCATAAGTCATTCTGAATAGACACATAACCAACATATATTTAGAAAGCCAAACACTTGAGAGTTTATAGTTCATTACTCAGACTGTTATTAATATGGAGATATATAAGCTCAAACATAAAAACTAAACTTAAAAATATTAAGAATATGTTTTTAAATGTATAAAAATATGATTTATCTTTAACTTAGAAACACAATGAAGCTGAAGCCACAAGTCTGCTCATGCTTCATTGCAAATCTGAGGATGTTATCTCTAAAACTATGAAATATTAACATTTTGTAAGACTATGTCAGAGTGAGTTTTTAGAGAAGGCTGATAAGATGCTAATAAAATATTTTATTTCTCTGTAAACACCCATTTGCAGTCTATTGTTTAATGTCTGGCGAGGTGAACTGCTCCATTCATGTTTCTATTGTTCTCACTCGATGAACCTTTCTCATCTCTGCCGGTATGAGACCCAATCTTCATTATTCTTTTATTGTTTTTCTTTTGTTTGTATTCAGCCATTATTAGCCTTTATTCTGGCATTATGGCTCGCCCATCTACACCACTTTCATCCCACTATACATCAATCCACCTATTATCTGAAGTCTCTCTAGAAAACAACAAAAAAGAGCATATTCTTGGGACCTTATGTGAATTCTTTTAACAAATTAGATTATGCAATAGAATAGCTCCTGGCACGACAGGTGCATTAGAGCTACAATTAGCATCAAGCTACATAACAATTTAAAAGATTAATATTACACTTTTACTTAAAAATCACTTTAAACCACCATTAAGTGTTTGTATTACCTTCAGATCGTGATCTAATGTGGATTATAGTCATATAATGTTGTTGAAATATGTTTTGTATATCCTTTTCTATGCAGCTAATTGCATGAAAATCACACACAAACCATATACTATGGTAATCATGTGTTTATTAGCTTCTTGTTTCACGTGTAGAATTGTTTCTCTGGGTTTGTTTTCACGGAGCTCAGAATGAGGAAGTGTACAGGACAGAGTCATGCAGAGGGCAGGATTTATGGAATCACGTAAGATGATTGACAGCTCCCTGATGAATGAACGGCGATGACTCATATCTAATGCAAATAAGGAAGAGGAGCGACAGAGCGCACTCTGGACACTCTTCAGCTCGCATAATTCAGTGGGAAATGAATAGAAATGGTATTCTGTATGACGAAATATTTTGCAAACGTGATAATAAATCGATATTTCTCCAAATATGCACACTTTTGCACTAAGAGCCCTAACGGACACTGTCTAGTGCATCGATGTGAAGACGTGACGCAGACGTGAGTGAATATGAATGAACTGAAATATTCTATTCAAAATAAGAAATGAATGTCACTGCAGCCTAGTTTGATCATAAACAGTGGTCAAATATCGAAGCTGGAGTCTTTAATCTTTCTAATGATACTCAGTTTATCCAGATCAGAGTGTGATGTTTTAATGTGCAGTGAATGTTGAACAACAATAATCTGGGGCTGCCAGAGATCTTTGAACGTAAAGGGGTTAATAATTAATCATAACTCATTATAATTAATTATAAATATTCGGATCACTTAATTGTTAAAATTAACTTGTAGCAGAATTAACCTTGCAATCAATTAACCTGTTCATCCAGTGAACACTCCAGTTTTTGATTGTCTATCAACTCCCAGAAAGGGTATTTTTCATGGCCACAGAAAAATAATTCTTTCTAAGCAGGTACAGCGCTTATAGAGCGTGTAGCAAAATCAGGAATCGTTTAAGTGACATTAATCTGCAGGCAGAATCAGAACAGTTTTATTAACTAAATCACAAACATATAACTAATCTAAACAAACACATACACACACACAAATCACGCATACATGGGAAATGTAAAAGTGAGCGTGATGTACCCGGAACAGGGCAGAGTAATGAGGCTATGAAAAGAGTCATTTAACCACCTGAAAAGAATCATCAGCTTCTTATTTCAAAGCACCTTGTTAAATATGCGATACTTGCATTGCCTTTGCAGTCTGTGAAGTCTTTGAGGAAGGTTTTGATGGTTCCATGAGTCAACGGTGTTGAAGTTGCAGTCGATTTCTTCCGCGTTGAATGAAGAAATGATGATGGACTCGCACTGTTAGTTTGACCCTGGTATGGCTGAGGAAGTTGCACATGGCTTGATGTGTTGGGGTTTCCGGTCCCACACGCACAGCAACCAGGAGAAAAGCAGGAAGAGAGGAGAGGGAACTTTTTTAATTAAACTGAAGTCACAGCTCTTGAGTTTTGGCTTGACCAATGGGAAAGGTGCAATTTTCTAAGCAGGAAAATTCCTCTGTTGGGAGGTTTGTCTGGAGTATGGTTTGAATGGGTCTGGCAGTTTGTGTCCATTTATACTCTGATTAATATAATAATTCTATGAGGCGCTAAAGTGGTTCACTAAAGTGTGAGTTGTTAAATGAGCATTCATTTGATAGGTGACACGATATAGGTGGGGTTACATTAACTAGTAGTTCTCTCATAAAGCATGCATAAAATGGACCAAAGACACTATACAGGACAGTAATAACCATACACATGCATGTTCATTTATAGAATAAATTAATGCAGGAAAGTCTGTTTTACAGGCTATGTGTCTTTCCTATGGCCTTTGTTTTTTTGTTTTTTTCACATGGCCATATTTTTTTCGAGCAATAAACAGAGTCTTATCTGATGGTTGCCCTAGTAACGGAGGCCTTTTCCGGCTCTAGTTGCTCTTTCGGAGAATGGTTCATACTCAGAGTGGGTTTTTAAAGATTATTTAGTAAATATAACAAATAATTATATGTCTGGTTTGTCTCAGTCGCTACAAATAGTTAGTAAGGTAGTTGTTAAGTGTAGGATTAAGGGATGTAGAATATGGTCATGCAGAATAAGGCATTAATATGTGCTTTATAAGTACTAATAAACAGCCAATATCCTAGTAATATGCATATATTATGATAATATATGCATATAATATGATAAAAAGCAACTAGTTAATAGTAAGAATTGAACCCTAAACTAAAGTGTTACCAGATTTTATTCAGAAAAGATGAATTACATTGATCAAGTGACAGTAAAAGCATTTATAATGTTAGAAAAGATTCTGCTTCCTTTCTATACATAAGAAAATCTGAAGCAGCACAACTGTTTTCAGCATTGTTAATAATCATAAATGTTTCTTGAGCATCAAATCCTCATATTAGAATGATTTCTGAAGGATCATGTGACACTGAAAACTGGAGTAATGATGCTGAAAATTTGCCAAGTATATCGTTCAGGAATATTTTTGATACCCAAGTTCACAAGTTGGGTGGGACACAAACTATAAACATGGCGGAGGAGGAGAACGACTGATGTGACTGCTGTTCTTTATTAGTTTTCACCACAACAGCTACATCGCCTTGTCTTGTCGTTAAAGTAGTGCATATTTACAAATATGAATAACCATTTAAAGTGTATTGCCAGACAGAGAAGCGTGATTGGTCACTCCAGAGAACACGTCTCACTGCTCTAGAGTCCAGTGGCGGCGTGCTTTACCCCACTGCATCCCACGCTTTGCATTGCACTTGGTGATGTAAGGCTTGGATGAGCTGCTCGGCCATGGAAACCAATTCCATGAAGCTCTCTACACACTGTTCTTGAGCTAATCTGAAGGCCACAGAAGTTTGGAGGTCTGTAGCTATTGACTCTGCAGAAAGTTGGCGACTTCTGTGCACTGTGACCCTCAGCATGCGCTGACCCCGCTCTGTGATTTTACGTGGCCTACCACTTTGTGGCTGAGTTGCTGTTGTTCCCAATTGCTTCCACTTTGTTATAACACCACTGTGACGTCTCAGCCTAGGCTGTGCGTGTGTGTTTTAGGTGCTGTCCGGAGGGGGCGTGGCCGACACACCTGACACTTGTTGGACGCAGAATTAAAGGTGGCTGAGACTGTTCGTGTGGGAGCGTTGTTTGGGAGTTTGTCTCCGGCATGAAGTTCGATAGTCTGTGCCATGCTGAGTGTCCTGCCCGGCCCTGACACATTTCTTTGTTTATGTTATATTTATGTTTGTTTTTCTTGCGTTAAAATAAATGTTTTATTAAGAATTGACGCGTCTGGTCTCCTTTTTGTTGCAGCCTGAGAGCCGGCTGTAACACCACTAACAGTTGAGCGTGGAATATTTAGTAGTGAGGAAATGTCACGAATGGACTTATTGCACAGGTGGCAAACTATCACGGTACCACGCTTGAGTTCACTGAGCTCCTGAGAGCGACCCATTCTTTCACAAATGTGTGTAGAAGCGTCTGCATGCCTAGTGCTTGATTTATACACCTGTGGCCATGAAGTGATTGAACACCTGAATTCAGTGATTTGGAGGGGCGTCCCAATACTTCTGGCAATATATTGTATACACACTCACCTAAAGGATTATTAGGAACACCATACTAATACTGTGTTTGACCCCCTTTCGCCTTCAGAACTGCCTTAATTCTACGTGGCATTGATTCAACAAGGTGCTGAAAGCATTCTTTAGAAATGTTGGCCCATATTGATAGGATAGCATCTTGCAGTTGATGGAGATTTGTGGGATGCACATCCAGGGCACGAAGCTCCCGTTCCACCACATCCCAAAGATGCTCTATTGGGTTGAGATCTGGTGACTGTGGGGGCCATTTTAGTACAGTGAACTCATTGTCATGTTCAAGAAACCAATTTGAAATGATTCGAGCTTTGTGACATGGTGCATTATCCTGCTGGAAGTAGCCATCAGAGGATGGGTACATGGTGGTCATAAAGGGATGGACATGGTCAGAAACAATGCTCAGGTAGGCCGTGGAATTTAAACAATGCCCAATTGGCACTAAGGGGCCTAAAGTGTGCCAAGAAAACATCCCCCACACCATTACACCACCACCACCAGCCTGCACAGTGGTAACAAGGCATGATGGATCCATGTTCTCATTCTGTTTACGCCAAATTCTGACTCTACCATCTGAATGTCTCAACAGAAATCGAGACTCATCAGACCAGGCAACATTTTTCCAGTCTTCAACTGTCCAATTTTGGTGAGCTCGTGCAAATTGTAGCCTCTTTTTCCTATTTGTAGTGGAGATGAGTGGTACCCGGTGGGGTCTTCTGCTGTTGTAGCCCATCCGCCTCAAGGTTGTGCGTGTTGTGGCTTCACAAATGCTTTGCTGCATACCTCGGTTGTAACGAGTGGTTATTTCAGTCAAAGTTGCTCTTCTATCAGCTTGAATCAGTCGGCCCATTCTCCTCTGACCTCTAGCATCAACAAGGCATTTTCGCCCACAGGACTGCCGCATACTGGATGTTTTTCCCTTTTCACACCGTTCTTTGTAAACTCTAGAAATGGTTGTGCGTGAAAATCCCAGTAACTGAGCAGATTGTGAAATACTCAGACCGGCCCGTCTGGCACCAACAACCATGCCACGCTCAAAATTGCTTAAATCACCTTTCTTTCCCATTCTGACATTCAGTTTGGAGTTCAGGAGATTGTCTTGACCAGGACCACACCCCTAAATGCATTGAAGCAACTGCCATGTGATTGGTTGATTAGATAATTGCATTAATGAGAAATTGAACAGGTGTTCCTAATAATCCTTTAGGTGAGTGTATAGCCTATAATTTTATTGATTTCTTCCTTTCAGGCTTTGGGCTACTTTTATCCTTTTTTAGAATAAAAATGCATTTTAAAACACAGCAAACCTCAACAGTGAAAGAAGAACCGAATCACAGTTGATCTGGTCAGCTCTATTCTCTCGTAGTAAATCCGTCCTGAAGTTAGCGAGGAGCACGAGAACGAGCCCATCCTTCCGCTGCTCACACAGAGACACGAGTAATTTGAGGTTAGCATAAACAATGCTTTCCCGCCGGTTCCATTACACATAAGAGAGCTGCACTTCAGAAGATAAACAACCGCTGAACATGCCGTGATTTCTGTAGGGGAGACTGCGGAGGCTTTTGAAACACTCATGCCCACTGATAAAATATTTAACTTTCCCCTAATGTCATGTGTGTTTGCACAAAGTGTACCTCCCATTGTTAGTTACACCAGAAAGGCTGTTGTTTTGAAATTGAGATGCCTCATCAAATTTATATGAAAGACGGCTAACTGTGTGCGTAAGGGGTGTGGTGCACGAGCGGACAATGAATAATTCATGTGACGCAGAAAGGAAAGCTTTTAGGTTAAGTGTTCGGAGAATAACTGTAATTGTTTCAGTGACTACGTCCTTGTTAGTGGTTTCGCTTTAAGCAGCGAGAGGCCTTAAACTCATTCACACAAAAGCTGAGGCTTTCTATGAATGGGCTACACAATAAGGCTTGAAAACTAAAGTAACAAACGGTCAGTGGAAGGAGGTTCATAAGCTTCATCATCGCCATCCTCAGAAGGTCAAACTAAATCAACTCAACCAGAGGTTCCCGGCTCAATTTTTTGATTTTGTTAATATTTTTTTCTGCAGAAAGACAAACATAAATAGTGATGAAAGCCCAAATATTAAATGTCACAGATGTATATTGACTGAGTAATCACTGTTTTGTAGAGGAGGGTCAAAATGACAGTTTTCACCTGAGATTTGGAGCCAAATTACAGGGGTGTAAAAATGACTTTAGAAAGATGGCAGCATCATTATTTTATTTTCACACAGAGATTGGCAGGTCTATTAGTGAAATCTGTTGACTTTATCAATCTTTGTTGCATTATATGCCAACGGTGACCGCTCAACAATGGGAAATGAGCAGTTCTTGTGTTTTTTGCCTCAAGTTTTTTGCCTCAAACTTCCCTTGAAATGGGAAGTTTCCGAAATTTGGTTGATTTGACACGGAATGACCCAATAGTATTTGAGCTGTTTTATCTCCTGTTCATTTTATACGAGCGTTGCAATTTTTTGAAACAAATTCTGCACATTTCAATTGATTTGTGTAACTATGTTACACATTTCTAAAATTACGTTATTATATATGTGACCCTGGATCACAAAACCAGTCATAAGTTGCTCGGGTATATTTGTGGCAATAGCCAACAATACATTGTATGGGTCAAAATGATCATTAAATAAGTAAATTTATTAAGTAGAGATCATGTTCCATGAAGATATTTTGTAAATATATCAAAAATGTATTATTATTAGTAATATGCCTTGCTAAGGACTTCATTTGGACAACTTTAAAGGAGATTTTCTCAATATTTAAATTTTTTTGCACCCTCAGATTCCAGATTTTCAAATAGTTGTATCTCAGCCAAATATTGTCCTATCCTAACAAACCATACATCAATGGAAAGATTATTTATTCAGATGATGTATATATCTCAATTTTAAAAAATTGACCCTTATGACTGGTTTTGTGGTCCAGGGTTACATTTCACTTATATAATACATAAAACTAATGTAATGTAATGTAATGTAATGTAATGTAATGTAATGTAATGTAATGTAATGTAATGTAATGTAATGTAATGTAATGTAATGTAATATAATATAATGTAATATAATATAATGTAATATAATATAATATAATATAATATAATATAATATAATATAATATAATGGTAACAGTTTAAGGTTCCATTTGTTAACATTAGTTATTATAACATTATAGTTATTAATAATAAATTATTATTAATATAATATAATATAATATAATATAGTGGTAACAGTTACGGTTCCATTTGTTAACATTAGTTAACTAACATGAACTAACAATGAACAGTATTTTTATTAACTATAAGGTAAAAAAAGATGAATAAATATTGTAACAAATGTATTGCTCATTGTTAATGTTACTTAATGCTTTAACTAAACTAATAATATATATAATATAATATAATATAATATAATATAATATAATATAATATGTGACATGCTAGGCCGTGTGGTTGTGTTGATGTTTGATAGTCAAGAGGGAAACACAACATGAGCACAGAAGAAACATAATGTTTAACATATTTAATGTCTTCTCACAAAAACATGATATTTGTACTTCTTATACTTTTCAAAAAGAGAAAAAGAGCGTAAGAGGAGAGTGTAGTGTGTAAGTGCCTGCAGGGCATGCTGGGAAACATCACAGCCGGAGCAGCTCTTAAAAGCAGCGGCTCAAACTCCTGATCACTCCTGTAAAGTGCAAGACTTAGAAGCTTTTTGTTCCTATAGGGAGTTGGAATTAGCATTGAGAGTTAAAATCAGACAGAAATAACATTTCAACACTAAGAAATTATCTGTTTCCAATGTGCATTAGGTGCATATGAAACAGAATGACTAAAGTACTCCCACCGCGACACAAACAAGGTGAAAGTGGACGAATCTCAGTCATTTTGATGGCGTGACACTGCATGCATCAGTGAAAACCACTCTAAAGTCACATTTTAGTTGTTTAAAGGGTTAGTTCACCCAAAAATGAAAATTACTCACCCTCAAGCCATCCTAGGTGTATATGACATTCTTCTTTCAGCCGAACACAATCAGAGTTATATTAAAAAATGTCCTGGCTCTTCCAAGCTTTATAATGGCAGTGAATGGCTGTTTCTGTTTTGAAGTCCATAAAAGTGCATCCATCCATTATAAAAGTGCATCTATCCATCATATAAGTGCATCTATCAATCAAAAAAATGCATCCATCATCATAAAAGTGCATCTATCATCATAAAAGTGCATCTATCCGTCATAAAAGTGCATCTATCCATCATAAAAGTGCATCTATCCATCATAAAAGTGCATCTATCATCATAAAAGTGCATCCATCCATCATAAAAGTGCATCTATCATCATAAAAGTGCATCTATTGTAATAAAAGTGCATCTATCCATCATAAAAGTGCATCTATCATTATAAAAGTGCATCTATCCGTCATAAAAGTGCATCCATCCATCATAAAAGTGCATCTATCCATCATAAAAGTGTCACGGTTCATCAATTCATCGTCTCCTTCTCTCTGTGTTTGTGCGGTTGTGTTGGAGGCGTGGACACTGATTGCTGAGCTCATCGTCTCCACCTGCTGTACTCATTAACCAGCCTTCATATACGTGTCTCTCACCCGCACTTGTTGTCAGATCGTTTCAGGCTGTTCCCGGTGTTGTTCCGCTGTGTGTGTTTCCCCGTGCTTCCTGAGTGTTCTTCCATTCCGGTTCCTGGATGTCCGTGGATTCTGTGTTTGCCTGCTGCTTCCCTGCGTCACAGCCCTGCTTGGACTGACCTGCCTGCGCCGTTATCGACACCTGCTGCCTGTTCTCCTCACCTGGGATCTTCCTGACGTTCTGCCGTTTGCTTCCTGTCTCATGTTTATAGAGTTTCTCTGGTGTCTACGGACTATTTATGAGATCTGTCACAGACAGTACCTGAATAAAGAGTTATTGAAATCGCTATTGGATCTTCCGGTCTCTCTTTCAGTTGACGTAACGGAACGATCTGACCAACAGAATGGATCCAGCGAGGATAACTGAGCTGCAGGATTATCTCACGTCTAGCAACCAGAGAATGGATCGGCAGGACCAACAGGTAACCGCCACGGCTCAGGCGATGCAGGCACTTGTGACGCAGGTGTCCGAGCTCTCGACCCAGATCCAAGAACTGAGATCGCCCACTGCGCCCACTCCGCCGTCCGTTCCCCAGCAACCAGTTAACGTCAGCGGCCAGCACGAGCCCCGGATTCCTACTCCAGAACGCTATGCGGGTGAGCCCGATCTGTGCAGACCATTCCTAACGAGGTGTTCCTTATTCTTTTCGTTGCAACCCATCTCCTTTTCCACAGAGACTTCCAAAGTGGCACTGGTGATTAACCTTCTGACGGGGCGTGCGGCGCGTTGGGGAACGGCGGTTTGTGAGAATCAAGATCCGTGTTGTTCCTCTTTCCTGGCGCTCTCGGAGGAGATGAGCCGGGGCTTTGACCGGGCAGCCGTGGGCCGCGAGGCGGCCCGGAGGCTCGCCGAACTCCAGCAAGGTAATAGACTCGTCTCCGACTACATCATTGACTTTCGAACTTTGGCCGCAGAGTGCAGGTGGAACGAGGAGGCGCAGTGGGACAGATTCCTGCATGGGCTGGCTGACCGTGTCCAACAGGAGGTGTACGCAATGGACCTACCCTCTAGCCTCAATGGACTCATGGAACTAGCGCTACGAGTGGATTCACGGCTGGAGTTCCGAGACCAACGCACCCGTACGAGAAGGACCCTGAATTTTCGCGAGTTCCTCGGTGCTGACGCGGTCAGTCCACCCCGCAATCCTGAGCCCATGCAGGTGGGCAGAGCTCGGCTTTCCCGGGAGGAGAGAGAGCGCCGAAGGACCGGAGGACTATGTCTCTACTGTGGCGCGGTGGGGCATTTCCTCAACCATTGTCCATTAAAAGATCAATCCTGGCAGTAGAGAGGAGGCTACTGTCGGGTGGGGCTTCGTTGGGGAAATCCTCGTCCGCGACTCTCCTTCCGGGAAGATTGCAGTGGGCAACCAGATCTTACACCTGCCTAGCCCTTGTGGATTCCGGAGCGGAGGGTCATTTCATTGACCGTTCCTTGGTATCACAGTTCCAGATCCCCGTCACTCCCCTTTCCAATACCATTGCTGTTCACGCCCTCAACGGTCAAACACTACCCACTATCACTCTACAACCACACAGAGACTATCACGTTCCTCCTCACGGACTCCCCTCACGCACCCATTGTCCTCGGTCATCCCTGGTTGGTGAAACACAACCCCAGGGTTGACTGGGGACACAATTCAGTCGCAGTTTGGTCAGTGCTATCAGTGCTATGCCTCTTGTCTTGTGTCTGCTCGTTCGTCTGTGTCTAGTTCTGTGTTTCAGGAGGAGACGGTGAATATATCTAACGTGCCAGAGGAGTATCTCGACCTGAAGGAAGTGTTCAGTAAGTCCCGGGCTGCTTCTCTTCCTCCTCATCGTCCCTATGACTGTGCCATAGATCTACTGCCAGGCAAGTATCCGCCTAAGGGCAAGTCATATTCACTTTCTACTCCTGAAAGGGAGGCCATGGAGAAATACATTTCTGATTCTCTAGCTTCCGGGTTCATCTGCCATTCCTCTTCTCCAGCGGGGGTGGGATTCTTTTTCGTGGGTAAGAAGGATGGTTCTCTGCGGCCTTGTATCGATTACCGAGGTTTGAACAACATCACAGTAAAAAATACGTATCCTTTGCCGTTGATGTCTTCATTCTTCGAGAGGCTACAGGGAGCATCCATATTCACGAAATTGGATTTATGTAATGCTTATCATTTGGTGCGCATAAGGGAGGGGGATGAGTGGAAGACTGCATTTAATACCCCCAGGGGCCATTTTGAATAGTTAGTTATGTCGGGCTATCTAACTCCCCTGCAGTCTTCCAGGCACTAGTCAATGACGTGCTGGGAGATATGGTCGACCAGTTCATTTATGTCTACCTGGACGACATTGATTTTTTTTTTTCTTCTTCTCTCCAGGAACATGTCCAGCACGTTAGACTAGTGCTCCAGAGGTTGCTAGAGAATGGGCTTTTTGTCAAGGCGGAGAAATGCACGTTTCATGTACAGTCAGTTCCATTTCTAGGTTATATCGTCTCATCCGAGGGAATGTGCATGGATCCTGACAAGGTTAAGGCTGTGATAGATTGGCCAAGCCCAGATTACCGTAAGGCCCTACAGAGGTTTCTGGGGTTCGCCAATTTCTATCGGCATTTCATTCGCAACTTCAGTCAACTAGCCGCGCCTCTGACCGCGTTGACCTCCCCCAGAACGGTGTTCAGGTGGTCTGGTGCAGCTGAGGCTGCATTTTCTAAACTTAAGAGCCGCTTTGTTTCGGCTCCCATTCTCGTCACCCCTGATCCTTTATGCCAGTTCGTGGTGGAGGTGGACGCGTCAGAGGTGGGGGTAGGTGCAGTTCTTTCCCAGCGTTCTTCCTCGGATGACAAGATGCATCCTTGCGCGTTTTTTTTTTTTTTTTTTTTTTTTTTTTTCTCATCGTTTGTCGCCAGCCGAACGCAATTACGACATTGGTAACAGAGAATTGTTGGCAGTCAAGCTTGCATTGGAGGAGTGGCATCATTGGTTAGAGGGATCGGGGGTACCTTTTATCGTGTGGACTGATCATAAGAATCTGGAATACATCAGATCTGCTAAAAGACTCAACTCTAGGCAGGCTCGGTGGTCTCTTTTTTTCGGACGTTTTGACTTTTCCCTTTCGTACCGGCCAGGTTCCAAAAACATCAAACCTGATGCCTTCTCGCGCGTTTTTGACCGCTCCGAGCGCCCGTCCACTCCCAAGTGCATTTTACCAGAGAGACTGAGGGTTTCCACACTCACATAGGAGGTCGAGTCGAAGGTTAAATCAGCCTTAGAAGGGGTAACGCCTCCGCCCGGAGGACCACCGAGTCGATTATTTGTGCCTGAGGGAGTTCGGTCCGACGTTGTACGATGGGGTCACTGTTCCAATGTAGCTTGTCACCCAGGAGTTAATAGAACCAAGTTTCTGGTTAAGCAATGATTCTGGTGGCCTGGGATGGCTCGTGACATCCGGGATTTTGTTTTGGCCTGTTCAGTTTGTGCCATGGGTAAGACATCTAATCGCCCTCCCGATGGGTTACTCCAACCGCTGTCTGTTCCTTCGAGACCCTGGTCCCACATCGCGCTAGATTTTATCACCGCCCTCCCGCCCTCCCAGGGCAAGATGGTCGTTTTGACCGTGGTGGACCGGTTCTCGAAAATGGTTAATTTTATTCCCTTGCCTAAATTACCCTCTGCCAAGGAGACAGCGGTAGCTGTCGTTGATCACGTCTTTCGTTTACATGGCCTTCCGATGGACGTGGTCTCCGACAGGGGCCCCAATTTGTGTCCAAATTTTGGCGTGAATTTTGCAGATTGCTGGGTGCGACGGTTAGTCTGTCTTCAGGGTTTCACCCCCAGAGCAATGGCCAAACGGAGCGGGCCAACCAGGACCTTGAGAGAGGGTTACGATGTTTGGTTTCCAAGAATCCTTCCTCCGGGAGCCAACGTATCTCATGGATTGAGTACGCTCATAATTCGTTACCAGTGTCGGGTACGGGCCTTTCGCCGTTTGAGTGTAGCTTAGGGTACCAGCCACTGATTTTTTTCCCAGTCTGAAATCCGAAGTCGCGGTCCCCTCTGCTCACGCCTTCGTCCAGCGGTGTCGTGACACATGGAGCAGAGCCCGTGAGACTCTGCTCCAGGTGGGCAGACACACCAAGGCCCAAGCCGATCGCCACCGGTCTAAGCCTCCCGTCTACGTCGTGAGTCAAAAAGTGTGGCTTTCTTCTAAGAACATTCCTCTCCGCTCTGTGAGTAATAAACTAGCTCCTAAATTCATCGGCCCGTTCACTGTCACCAAGATCCTTAGTCCGGTGGTAGTCCACCTCAAACTGCCTCCTGCGTACGGGAGGATTCACCCCGTGTTCCATGTTTCCAAATTAAAACCCGTTTTTTTTATGCTCGCATTAATCCGCCTGTCCCGGTTCTTCCCCCGCCGCATCTCGTAGATGGAGAACCTACTTATACAGTCAATCATATTCTGGACTCTAGGCGGAGGGGACGCGGATTACAGTATTTGGTGGACTGGGAGGGTTACGGTCCGGAGGAGAGAAGTTGGGTCCCTGCGAGGGACATACTGGATCACTCCCTTATCGATGATTACAATCGACAGGTAGGTCCTCCTGGGAGCTCCAGGAGGCGCTCCTAGGGGGAGGGGTACTGTCACGGTTCATCAATTCATCGTCTCTTTCTCTCTGTGTTTGTGCGGTTGTGTTGGAGGCGTGGTCACTGATTGCTGAGCTCATCGTCTCCACCTGCTGTACTCATTAACCAGCCTTTATATACGTGTCTCTCACCTGCACTTGTTGTCAGATCGTTTCAGGCTGTTCCCGGGGTTGATCCGCTGTGTGTTTCCCCGTGCTTCCTAAGTGTTCTTCCGTTCCGGTTCCTGGATGTCCGCGGATTCTGTGTTTGCCTGCTGCTTCCCTGCGTCACAGCCCTGCTTGGACTGACCTGCCTGCGCCGTTATCGACACCTGTGGCTGCCTGTTCTCCTCACCTGGGATCTTCCTGACGTTCTGCCGTTTGCTTCCTGTCTCATGTTTATAGAGTTTCTCTGGTGTCTACGGACTATTTATGAGATCTGTCACAGACAGTACCTGAATAAAGAGTTATTGAAATCACTATTGGATCCTCCGGTCTCTCTTTCAGTTGACGTAACAAAAAGTGCATCTATCCGTCATAAAAGTGCATCTATCCATCATAAAAGTGCATCTATCCATTATAAAAGTGCATCTATCCATCATAAAAGAAATCCACACGGCTCCGGGGGGTTAATAAAGGCCTTCTGAAGCGAATCGATGCATTTGTGTGAGAAAAATATCCATATTTAAAACGTTATTAAGTAAAATCTTCCAGCAGACAGTGAAAGAATAACAACTGATCTGACGCATGCGCAGAGGGTTTGCTCTATCCTCGGCGCATGCGTCAGTTCAGTTGTTATTCTTTCGCTAATTTTCATTTTTGGGTGAACTAACCCTTTAAGTAAGCTTACAGCTCTACAGTATTTATTAATAATAATCACAGCAATTTGCTAATCAAAATGACTAAAGATCTATTTCAGCTATTAACGTCATGTGTTTTCACCTTTAGCTGGATTATTCAGAGCACAGACGTCATTATTTGAGTGCATCTGTGGAGAGAATGGATGTGATTTTTGGAGGGGGAAAAAACATAAATCCACTGTATATTGCACATTTTCAATATTCAGGTGCGTGTTGCATGTTTGTGTGTCTCTTTGTGGTTAAGCGCTACAGTTTCTACACACTCAAGCAATATTCTATAAAAGAATACAGTCTATTAACCCTGAAAGTCGTTGTCAATCGTAGTCTTGAGTTTTCTTCCGGGAACCAACACGTCACAATATTTCCTCTTTTAAATAATTAAAGGTGCAAAATAAAGGGGCGGGGCCTGGTTGAGTTAGTTAGTAGTGTGTTGAAACTGGCGGTTATGGTAAGGGGTGGGACATTTTCCAAACACCAATCACAACACACTGCTCCAGCCGACCAATCAGAGCACATTGTGCTTTTCAGAAGGAGGGGCTTCATAGAGACAGGAACTAAACAGAGCGTTACTGACAGACTGGGAAGAGAGGAGCTGCAACAATGGAGAATATGGGGAAATAATCAACATTCCAGCAGGAAAACCTGCTCTAAACAACAGCAAAAGTTTCTGTAAGACAGGAAGATATCTCTTCTGTACCCAAGGGGTCTGAACATTTCTGCTCTCTGCCCATGGCAATCATATAACGGTCTCTTGAAGCAGTACATTGGTTCCTCTGACCTTTGCACTGGAAATATGACACGGATCAGGGTGTTGTCCACACAAGTGAAGGAAAGATGGACAAGGAAAGTTGATGTGACTTTTTGTTATTAATAGTCCAAACATAGAGCTTGAGCTGCTTTTTCAAACTATTTACATAAGGAAAACGCAATTTTAAACAACACACAACATGAATATCCATTTTTTTCATACTGTAAAATGTAATGTTGCCTAAATCCACTTCAGCATTTAACATAATTAATTTTAAGTTTTTATTATCAATGTTGGAAACATTTGTGCTGCTTCATATTTTTGTGGAAACCGTCATACATTTTATTTTTCAGGATTCTTTGATGAATAGAAAGTTCAAAAGAACAGAATTAATTCGAAATAGAATCTTTTGTAACATTATAAATTACTTTACTGTCACTTTTGATCAGCATCGTTGATGAATAAAATATTGATTTCTTAAAAAAAAAAATCGATTGATTCTAAACTTTTGGACGGTGGTGTATTCATCCTTCCCTCGCACTTTGTAACAAATCCTTTGTCTTCCCGTGAGGGAAGGATTTGTTACTTTTTTTTAATTTCAACCACAAAACTCCTCGAATCCAATTTTTTTTCTGTGTATTCGTGGTTCATGTGTGACAAAAGTCCTAGGGTCTTGGACCACTCCAATGAAAAAATTTAAAACATGAATTTCGGGTCAAAGTAACCCGAGGGAAGGATAATTTTAATATTGGACATTCATCTGTCATTGGCCTTAATATCAAAATTGTTGGCTTATCAATGTCAATCATCCAAAATAAACTGATTTAGTGCCCTGATCAAGTGATGAGCATAAAGTCCCTAAAGCTTTATATCATGTAAGACTTGGTTTGATTCTACATGACAAGTGTACCTAACAATATAAAGCGAGTCTTTCATCTCTTTCATGCAATATGAGCCTTGTACTTCCTTCACGTTCCTGCGGTGCATTTAAAAAGCAAGAGTGATCTGCCTTTCAATTACTGACCTATATTAAAACCACATAATGCCTCGACCGCTCATTCAGAAATCCCTCGGTTTTGCATGCTGGTTGTCGCAAGCGCACGTCCTAGACATCAAACGCCTGAGTTTCACGTGTAACTTCAGCACAACCTGCACTTTTGCATGTGAATAAAGTATCAAATCCCTGGCTGCTGTTTTTCAGTTTCATTCTCACTGGCTAATTAAAGGCTCACTTGGTTTTATTTGATGTTCTGCATCTCCAACATCAACCGCACAAGCGTAATAAGTTGGACGGAGGAAACGCAATCAAAACCAGGGCTCGGATGCAAAGCTGTTTTCTGGCCTCCGGATCAGTTCCACCTGCACTCTCGTCCTCAAGGGGGAAGCAAAGGGACTAATGAGGCAGTTTGAAGCTTCATCCCCTGCTTTTCTGGGCCCCGTGTCACTGTGACTGAGGAATGAAGTTGTCTCTCCAGTCTGCCTTCAAAGCAGAGGGATCTGTGGGCCTGCCATCATGTCAGATGAGAGAGAGGAAGAGCGAGTGCTGCTCTGCTGTCACTGGGACTGGATGCTCTGATCTGCTCACACAGACACAGCCAGCACTCGCCTGATCCAGAACCGCAAACTCCAGGGTTTGCCATGCCCTCCAGCAAGAAGCTTAACCTGAATTGCCTTCATAAAAAGGGTAAAAGTGAGCTGCGGACACTGGCCTATATAAGAGCATCTGCTCTATGATCTGATCGCCGCTGCGCCTTGAAACGGATGCTAGGAGCCCAATGAGTGCGTTTAGTAAAAACGGGATCTTGATAGAGCTGGCCTGGCATAACCTAGATGGGTTCACATGAAGAAACTGGCAAAAGTGCCCAGCTGGCTGCTGCTGAATGTGCAATGCCATTAAATACAGTATAATATTCAATTTAGGGATGCATGATATATCGAAAACCATATTGGTATGGCTATGCGTAGGCACCTATTGTATCATTTGGCGTTCTTATTATTATTCTTCTTCCGCTCTTGAGTCTATGGCAGTCCATAGAGCCGTTTGCGGGAAAGTTATGAATTTTGGCACACAGATAGAGGACAGTCTGAACTATCGACATAGCAAATTTGGAGTCTCTATCAATCGCTTTAGCGCAGGGGTCTCCAACCTTTTTGTGAGCGAGGGCTACCTCAAGGGATAAAATAATCTAGAGGGCTACTTGTTTGTTATACTCAACAAACAAGGTGCTTTTGTTTTACTTTTACTTTACTTTTAATCACCATCATATGCAAAATAAATAAAATATCTTGATATCCTGGTTCAGTCTTACAAACATTTTAAATTATTTTTATGCAACAACCATTCCTAAAAAAATTATGAAAATATTTCTCTCTGAAAATCACAATTACACTTTTCCTGAATATTTAACTACCACACAATTTTAAGAGTCATTTGCTACAGTGGCAACAATAAGTGTTGGGATGGAAATGTAATTTTTTTTTAATGAACTACATCTGTAAGAAGTGTAAAAACTTATATTTTGATATATTTAAATTTTGATGTATTTAAATATTCTGACAGTGCGACTGAGTCGGGACTGGACAGCCCTTGCTTCTGGTTTTTTATTTGCTCATTAAAATGTACCATTTGTTCTTCCATAATATCATACATTTGTAAATCATGGTAAACCATATAAAACTCTTCACTACCGCAGTAAAAAATAACTATAGGTTCTCTATAAACCTATGGTATGTGTTATGAAAAACAGTAGCCCAAGCATTTAGTATAAATATAATGACAATGACAGCGCATAATCAAAGAGAGTTGTGTAACTTTGTAGTCGCACAGGCACAACAAAGATCGCAAAACGATCCCATTTCATCGCAGTCTGGAGCCCTGATTTACAGTGGATCTCTAATGGCAAGCTGAGGCTATTTATAGAAATATCTTTTGATCAATTGAATGCATCCTTGCAGAATAAAAATAATAATTTCTTTTAAAAAATCTCACTGGCCCCAAACTTTTAGTAGTTCATATACACATAATGTATAAAATATATTGACTCAAAATTATGACACAAAATAATACTGACAAAAAATAAATAAAGAGTCAAACCAAGAGTGCAATAGTTGTTCAGTTCTTTGAATCACTCGATTTGATGGACTGAATCAGTCAGAAAACTGACTGAATCGACTCAAATGACTCACTGAACCGCATGTCAAATGAGGTGAGAGATTCTACTGTGTGAAAGCAATGTTAGTAATGCAAACTTTTTAGAAGTTTACAGAACTTAAATGTTAATCTTGTAATATTTTCAATGTTAAAATACTTTCTTCTTTCTAAACAAATAGCAAAGTTCTTGGCTGCAAAAAATAAATAAAAACAAATCCTTCCCATCATATATTTATTGCATGTCACATAGAAGGATTTTCACTTATGCCTGCTTATAAATGAGCAGCATAATACAAAACTGATCGCACATGCAATATTTAAATTGTGTATCAGAGAAAAATAAAATGGAAAAAAAGATTATGGAGAGAAAGTGGGGAAAGAAAAAAACATGATACAAAAATATGCAAGAATTCCTTCACAGGAAATGTATTTAATGGAGTGAGACGGTTTTGGGGCTGTTAATGTTCAAAGCGTTCTGGTATATGCATCAGAGCTACGGATCTGGTTATATATTCATAAGTAACCCAAACAAACAAACAACAAACGCAAGGTACGTCGGAGACACAGACAGACATCTGGGGAAATGGAGCCGTGGCAGTTGAAAACAAAACAGCCATTAGACACAGGAAGTGAACACGCTGCTTCCTCTTCAGATGTCATGGAGAACTGCACTCGGGAATGGAGCGCGGCTGGAGTCGCACCTGTTCAGAGAAACACTCTGGACTCAAGGTTACAGCGCGCTGACGGTGATGTGCTGAACACAGGCCACTAGAAGAATGATGAGATCAGGGAGGCTGTGAGATCGTCCTGCAGCTCGGAGTCAGGACAGCTTTTGGAGACTGAATATAATCTTATCTTGAGCAAACACTGAAGATTCACTCTGTTGTCCTGCACTTGTGCAGAAATAAGTGTGCATATACAGTTGCAAGAAAAAGTATGTGAACCGCTTGCAGAATCTGTGAAAATGTGAATCATTTTAACAAAATAAGAGGGATGATACAAAAAGCATGTTATTTTTTTATTTAGTACTGTCCTGAATAAGATATTTTACATAAAAGATGTTTACATATAGTCCACAAGCTGAATGTATTAAATATGTGGATGTTTTTAACTACAAGACGAAAAGGTTTGTTTCAAAGGAGGCCGATGGCAGCACTGCTAAAACGAAGAGAGAGGGCACTCGTACAACAAAGCGCAGATGATGACATCACTTGATTTGCTCACAAGGGTAAACTAATCTTGTATTTAGCAATGTGTTTAGGGTCTCAATCGCTATCACAAAAGCATATAATGGTAGTGACGATTTTCTCTGACCAGTCAGTGATCTGCAGTGTTTACACGTCACTTTTTAGTATCGGTACGGCACTCTTGGAACCTCAACCGAGGTGGTACTATTTAAGCGAGCCGTGCCGAACCTCACCATGCAGTGGAAAAGCACCAAAAATGACCCCGTTCAATAGCGTATGAACCCTTGACTCTTAATCCTGTGTGTCATTCCCTGATGATCCACGGCTGTGTGTGTGTGTGTGTGTGTGTGTGTGAGATGGTTGTTCTTGAGTCTCTTGTTTGTCCTGAGCAGTTAAACTGACCGACGTTCTTCAGAAAAATCCTGCAAATTCTTCAGTTTTCCAGCATCTTCTGCATATTTGAACCCTTTCCAGCAGTGACTGTGTGATTCTGAGATCTGAGGACGATTGAGGGACTCAAACACAACTATTAAAAAAGGTTGAAACATTCACTGATGCTCCAGAAGGAAACACAAGCCGGGGGTGAAAACTTTTGAGTTTGAAGATCAAGGTAAATTGTATTTAATTTGTCCTCCGGGAAACATGCAAGTGTCTTCTGTTGTTTCTGAAGGGCAGTACTAAATGAAAAAAATAGGATATTTAAACAAAATAAGAAAGATTTGGACATCTTCATCATGTGCAAAGGTTTTCACCCCCGGCTCTTAATGTGTCGTGTGCATATATAACGGGAAACTAGAACGAGTGACTGGGTGGGTGAGCTGAAGTAAATCCATTAAGAATGAGCTGAACAAGAATGAAAGATATAATCACTTTAATAAACGCAGAGAACAATCAAACACTTCACATTCGTTACTGTGAGACAAAGAACTGAGGATAACTGATGGCTCATTATGGAAACAGGTGAGGATTAATCAGAAACCATGACAACTACTAATTAACTAGAACTAATTAGCAGGCAAAACAGTGGCAAAGACAACATGACTAAAACTGAGATGAGAAAAACAATGAAACTAACCCTGACACGACTGTGACAGAAACACATCATTGTTCTAAGTCTGTTTATGAAAGATATACATTTATTTATTTTTTTATTATTTAACAGCGTGTTTTGTATTCTTTAACCAGATTTGAAGTCATTTTATTTATTTATTTAATAAATGTTTCATGCAACCTCTAAACAGAGTTATTATCGTTAACTGCAACTAAAAGTATTAAAAACATTTCTGTTAATTGAAATAAAGCTGAAATAAAATAAATAAATATTACTAAGCTAAATGAAAATTAGAAATGTTGCCTTGGCAATAAACTAAAATAAGTAACAGTTATTAAAATATTAACAAAAATTAATATGGAAACTAACATAAAAAAAAAAAAAAAAACTCTAATAAACTAAAATAGCACTGCCTCTAAATAATCTTGAGAATAATTTTTTTCTTGATCATATTTGTTTAATGTATTATTATTATTATTATTATAATTATAATTAATAATAAATGTAACCAAAGATGTATAAAACTTTTTTCTCTATTAATTTTTTCTTTATATTTGTAACAACAAGTAAACCAAAAACAAACAAAACAATGTATTTGAGTTTGAAAACTTTGAAAACAAAAGTTTTGAGTCATTTGTTTAAGAGTTATGCGAAGCTGTTGACAAACTCATAATTCATTAGTTTTTGTTTTTTGGTTAAAACGAGAAAATAATCAAATTCATTTGTTAAGTATTTAATTATTCACAATAGGCATGAAATTATGATTAATTAATATGTACTATGATATGAAAAATAAATATGTTTTTTTTTTCCCTTTTTTTTTACCAGAAAAAAAAATAATTTATTGTGATTAACAGTAACTCTATGAATATGCAGATTAATAGTTTATTAAAATAAAATCACCCCTCTTGTTGACTCATAAGAAATCCATAGTTTTTTTGTACGTTTTTATTTAAACAATTGCAAGTATGTTAATGAAACTGTCAGACAAACACTTGACTGTACTCAACAGCATATGTGTGTTACAGTAAACATCTGTTCAGTGCAGATTAATTAGGCTGTACACTAATCCTCATCATGGTAAAGTTTACACTAAACAAACTTTCACATTTGCATATCAAATGTACACAGTCTCTAAGCTGGTTCACGCTCCGCTATCATATACAATATGGCGCAGTTTCTCCATCATTGCGTCCTGCGAGCACAAAGGCGGCTTTGAAGAGCTTTAAACCTTCATATCGCTTCCATCTCTATAGATGGGCCTGCCTGGCCACTTCAAGCACTCTATAAACTCTAAAGGCTGGCTTCTTTTCAGTGGAATCACAAACGCCCTCACAAAAGCCGGCCTACCTTTCTGACGGTTTCCAATTGTGCTTGAAGCTTTTCCCTATAAATTAGTCATTTGAATAGCGCAGAGAAAAACTGCGTCCATATTCTCGATGGGGCTGTTAAACAGACTGCATGGTGCTTCAAATACTTTAGACCTCGGCTGCTTGAGGGACTGATTTAGAAACTCGAAGTACAATACAACAATGCCAAGTCTTTGATGTGAACATGCAAGTTCTTAAAGGGGTCATGAATTGAGAAATCAACTTTTCATTCAGCCTTTGATATATAAAAGTTCATCATGATATAAAAATATATCCTGTAAGTTTCAGAGCTGAAAACTTCCTTGTTAGTCAAAGAAAAGCTTTTATTGACACCATGCCCAGCAAACGCTCGATCTCAGAATATGCCAACCCTTGACGCCATTGTGTGGTTAAACGCCGCCTCAACATAAGAATAAGTACGCCTGATTCTGTAGCCCCGCCCACCGACTCGTGGAGCTAAACGGATCGCGCTACCGAGCAATAAGCATGCTGAAGATAGCCGAAGATGGTTGTGGAAGAACACAGTCGCTGCATAAGCTTCCTTCAGATTCTAATATTAGGAATGTGTGGTTGAACTTTATTTTTAATGAAGTTCCAGCTCACGTGCATAAGACATTGCATGTTTGTTCGCTTCATTTCACCGCGGAATCGTTTGTAAACAAGACACAGGTCGAGACTGGATTTGCAGACATATTGAAATAAAACACAATGCTGTGCCTTCTATATTGGATCCGACAGGAATGGTGCAAATGTGAGTAAAACATGTTTTTTTATATGTGATAGTATTGCACTGTTACAGATCGTTTGATATATACTGATTATGGGTCGAACATGTATGGGCAAATCATTCCGGTTGCCATTTTTCCACATTGGACGTTTTCAAAACAATTCTCCATGTGTACTGACGGGGGAGTCGAAACTCATTATAATATGCAAAACTGTTATCCAATCATAGCAGTGGGCGTTTACTTCCAAGTCTTCAATGCGCACACCCATAAAAACCGAGCGTTTCAGGAGCTAGGCTCAAAACCAGGGTAGAAAATAGCCTATTACTTATTCATTATGATGTCTTTGAATGTAAAAACCACGCTAACCTAATAAGTTGACCTCAGACAACAGTATAAAAAAATAAAAATGACCCCTTTAAGTTCGAACTAAATAGTTCAGTGATTCCCCCATAGCGTTAGACAAGACCTACTGCTGACAGGACCCGAGCGTTTCTGAAGTCTATGCTTCACTCACTTTGACTTACCTGATATTATAACACAAATACTACTGTATTAAAAGGATAGTTACAACTGACTGGATGATCCACATTTTATCTTATTGTGAACAATTCATCCATGCAAATATTATACACTGGCATAACATTATGACCTAATATTGTGTTGGTCCCCCTTTTGCTGACTCGTCGAGGCATGAACTCCACTAGACCCCTGAAGGTGTGCTGTGGTATCTGACACCAAGATGTTAGCAGCATATCCTTTAAGTCCTGTAAGTTGCAAGGTGGGGCCTCCATGGATCGGACTTGTTTGTTCAGCACATCCCACAGAAGCTCGATTGGATTGAGATCTGGGGAATTTGGAGGCCAAGTCAACACCTCAAACTCATTGTTGTGCTCCTCAAACCATTCCTGAACCATTTTTGCTTTGTGGCAGGCGCATTATCCTGCTGAAAGAGCCACAGCCACCAGGGAATACCGTTTCCATGAAAGGGTGTACATGGTCTGCAACAATGGTTAGGTAGGTGGTACGTGTCAAAGTAACATCCACATGGATGGCAGGATCCAAGGTTTCCCAGCAGAACATTGCCCAAAGCATCACACTGCCTCCGCCGGCTTGCCTTCTTCCCATAGTGCATCCTGGTGCCATGTGTTCCCCAGGTAAGCCACGCACACGCACCCGGCCATCCACGTGATGTAAAAGAAAACATGATTCATCGGACCAGGCCACCTTCTTCCATTGCTCCGTGGTCCAGTTTTGATGCTCACGTGCCACTGTTGGTGCTTTCGCCGGTGGACGGGGGTCAGCATGGGCACCCTGACTGGTCTGCGGCTATGCAGCCCCATACGCAACAAACTGCGATGCACTGTGTATTCTGACACCTTTCTATCAGAACCAGCATTAACTTCTTGAGCAATTTGAGCTACAGTAGCTCGTCTGTTTGATCGGACCACACGGGCCAGCCTTCGCTCCCCACGTGCATCAATGAGCCTTGGCCACCCATGACCCTGTCGCCGGTTCACCACTGTTCCTTCCTTGGAGCACTTTTGATAGACACTGACCACTGCAGACCGGAAACACCCCACAAGAGCTGCAGTTTTGGAGATGCTCTGACCCAGTCGTCTAGCCATCACAATTTGGTCCTTGTCAAACTCGCTCAAATCCGTACGCTTGCCCATTTTTCCTGCTTCTAACACATCAACTTTGAGGACAAAATGTTCACTTGCTGCCTAATATATCCCACCCACTAACAGGTGCCGTGATGAAGAGATAATCAGTGTTATTCACTTCACCTGTCAGTGCTCATAATGTTATGCCTGATCGGTGTATATATATATATATATGTATATCACTCACCAGCCAATTTATTAGGTACACCTGTTCAACTCATTAATGTAAATATCTAATCAGCTAATCACATGGTAGCAACTCAATGCATTTAGGCATGTTGACATGATGAAGATAATCTGCTGGAGTTCAAACTGAGCATCAGAATGGGGAAGAAAATTGATTTGTGACATTGAACGTGGCATGGTTGTTAGAGTATTTCAGGAAGAATTTTCACACATAACCATCTCTAGGGTTTACAGAGAATGATCTGAAAAAGAGAAAATATTCAGTGTGTGAAAAGGCCTTGTTGATGCCGGAGGTCAGAGGAGAATGACCAGATTGGTTTGAGCTGATAGAAAGGCAACAGTAACTCAAATAAACACTCATCTCAGCTGAGGTCTGCAGAAGAGTGTCTCTGAACGCTCAACACGTCCAACATTGAAGCAGACGGGCTACAGCAGCAGAAGACACTCCGGTGACGCTCCTGTCAGCTGAGAACAGCAAACTGAGGCTACAATTCACACGGGCTCACCAAAACTGGACAAGAGAAGACTGGAGAAACATCTGATGAGTCTGGATTTCTGCTGCGACATTCAGATGGTCGGGTCAGAATTTGACGTAAACAGCATGGATTATCCTGCCTTAAAATGACAGCTTTCTCTCTGCTAGCATATGCCAGACTTCAATCATTTAGTTCGCACACTGGCTGTGATAGAAGATTTTTTTTTTTTCTATATGTTTTTTTTTTTTAAAACAAAGTTAAACAAAGAACATTAAGTATATATTAACCCTCTGATCCTCTTCGTTTAGGGGTCACACCTTCCCTGTCAAAAGTGACCGAAGCCTTAAAATGTAACTTTTTTTTTTTCCAGGAAAATGTATGTAATATATTTTTATTCAATAATATTTTTTAATTATTATTTAGATTTTTCAGCTGATTTTATGATACTATGCAATATTTATAACATTTTTATGAGCTATTTTTTCAATTAGAATTAATATATATTTTAATTTAATTTTTTTTATTTTTCAATAAATGTAATATTTCACATTAAAATAGAGTAAATAAATAGAGGCCTTTAAAGTAATTTTTTTTTTTAAAGCGGAGGCGTTAAAAAATAACTTGTAATGTGTAATGTCGCGTATAGCTCCCTATATAAATATATAAAGAGGCTTTTGGATTCCTGTTGGGTTTTTTTTTTTTTTTTTTAGACATAATTTCTTAATTTTATTAGGTTTTGCATTTAGATATATATTTAGACATTCTAAAAGACTACTTCTTGTCAAAGTTTAGATATTTTTTTGTTAGATAAGTATCAGGTTTTGCATTATGATTACAGTCAAACATAATTTTGTTAGAAAGGGAACACATGGAAAGCATTTTTGTCTCAGTATTTGTTTCTCTGATGCAGTTTTGTCACGGTTTTGGGTTTTGTTTGTGTTCATGTCTTTGTATTTATGCTCATTGTCCTGTTCCTGGTTTTGTCATGTGTTCCTGCCATGTGCTCCATTGTCATGTGATTCCCTTGTCCTCGTGTTATGTTCTCATTGGTTGTTTTTGTCATGAGCTCATCAGTTCTGTTTTGTCATTGGTTCATTGTCTTGATTGTTCACAGGTGTACCTTGTTAGTCATCAGTCTCTGTGTATTTAAGCCCTCATGTTTGCCATGTGTCTTTGTCTAGTATTGTGTTTGTTTCCTGTATACCACTGTTGGTGAGTCGGTCGCAGTCGTGGTGGGCAGACCGAGGCTTCGTGAAACACTGAACAGTTGAAGCAAATGTGCCGTATTGTGTCGAAGCTTCGAATCAATCTGACACCCGTCTCCACGGCGACCCCTGCTGGTCAGAACAGTTTATTGAAAACAAAATCTTTCGAATGCAAGTAACTAATCATCTAATAAAATATTAAGTGTATATGTTCTTTTATCAATTGTCAGGGCTTGTTTTGTCATGGATGGCTCAGATAAACCAATACGAGACTGTTAGCTACTATTATCCCTTTTAATTATACTAATGTCTAATTAAAACATCTACAAGTGTATAAAACTGATCAGAGATCAGGTAAAACACACAGACACTTGTTTAATATGGTTCTCAGTGACTGCTCATGATTCATGGGTTCACAGAGATCATCGCCCCCTAGCGGTGAACCATTGACATTTCGAAGTGTTTCGAAACAGTGATGACGTAACGAAGCCTCGTTTACTGAAATCACGTGACTTTGGCAGTTTGATACAGGCTCTGACCCAATTGATTCGAAACAGAAGATTCGTAAAGCTTTGAAGCTTCATGAAGCAGTGTTTTGAAATTGCCATCACTAGGTCGTGGTCGTGGTCGTTTCAAGTCAAATCTTTTGTTTATTTTGTATCTGTTCACGTTCTAAATCAACTGCACTTGGGTTCTTAAAGCTTGCTACCAGTGGATCAATATTACAAGTTTTAAAAGTCTGTGTGTGTGTGTGTGTGTGTGTGTGTATATAAGAAAGAGAATGAGATTCTCTTTTGGATTTTTTGATTTATGATTTATTGATTTTAGTTCAATAAATGTAGTCTTACTCTGTTGCAGTCTTACCAGTTCATTTCTCTCTCTCTCTCTCTGTGTGTGTGTGTGTGCGTCTTGATATTTGATATTTTGCTCTTGATATTTTATAGTGTAACCCCTTCATTGCTGTGCAGTTTTTTTCTGCACAGTGGCTGATTTGTAGTTTGTACCACCAAAAGATTCTCTGATTTTTCATATTTTTTCGTATTTCCCATTCATCTGCTCTGTCCGTTATTTTTGACCGCGAAGGAGCCAAGTGTCATCCCATTCCGATGAAGTAAAATTTTAAAAAAAGAAACGTAAAATTTTTCGGTAATTTCTGACTAGGCACAGAGGGTTAACTATTTTTTTTTTTTTTTTTAAATAATAATAATAAAATACTCAAGATACAATCACAATGCCTTAAATTTGTTATTATAACATAAGTTCTTGGATTTGGGCTCAAAAGGGGCTGCAGGTGAACAGGTTAAGATACTGTAGAGTATGAAACATTTCAACTAAAAAGATTAATAATCTTTTTAAAGAATCAATAAAAAAATATAACCTGACAATGTGGCAACAGCTTCTACTTGGACAAACCTCACTCACACAGACACTATAAAGCTGTTGCTTTTCAAATACTTATATATTTACATGTAATATATGATTTATTTAATGTGAAGTGTTAAATATACACATAAGGTATGATCTGTATTTGATGAAACATCATCTTAAGCCGCAGGAATTGGATCTGAGGCGGTAAGACAAGCTGTTTCTGAAGTCACTCTGGGAATAACTACTGAATATGTGTATGTTGTGTTTTTAATAGCATTTATCTTTGGCATCACAAACACCCCGGCAGTCATACAACAGCTGCAGAACAATATTTCAATCTTTTAATGAGCTGATGACTCACGCAGTGGCAGTTGGGTCAGCTCCTCTTAATGAACAGAAATATGGGAACTTTATATTTTGTCTGGTGAATATGGACAGCCGTACCTGTCCTGACTCCAGGCTCAGTGTGAGTGTGATTCTGTGTAGCTCGCCATGATCTTGAAGAGGATTGTGTGCAAGTCATCATTTGTTAACGGTAATTAAAATGTCCCGCATAAAACAGATATAACGCTCATCCCACTTATTTTTAATTGTCTCCCAAGGCGACTCTTTCCTGCCATTTAGAATAGTTTTTACAGGCTGCACTTCGTAAGCTGTTGAGACTTCTTATTCCAGTAGGGAAACTCACGCGCGCTCAGGCATATTAAAGTCAGTGTAATGATGTCATAATGGGATAAGTAACAGCAACCTGTCAACACTTTATCTGGCATTACAACAGACTAACTATTACTTGATCAACAAGGAAATAGTTTGTAGAAGATCCAAATGATTAATAAAATGCTGGGTATCACAATAATTGCTGAAGCTTTTCTCATGGTATACGGTATTGAATTAAGTTACAAAAATCAAGGTGATGTCCTTTTAACAGGCTTAATAATCTTTTGTTTTTTTACAAAATGAACATTTAAATACAATAGAACAGTAGCTAAACAAATGATTCAAACAGATTAAAGTGCAAAAGAACTATAAAAAGAAATAATCAAGATTCAGAACATTTTCATGTTTAAATCCACAATAAAATGTAAAAATGTTTGAAAAATAAATAGCCTATTTTAAATATTACGCAATACACAGTGTTTGTCCGCCAAATGGCAACCCAGGGTGTTACTTATACTACTAAAATACTATTGGGTAAACTGGCAATGGGCAGGATCACACAGACCAAAACAAAAACAGACATTCCCACACGGAATAGAATAACTGGCTGTAACATTGTTTTTCGGAGGAACAAGTATGTGAACTTAGTATGTTTCCTAAATATCTGCAAATATTTTTTTTTTATGCTTACAGTCAAAAAATTACATACCTTTATATACTGTTCAGAAACAGAAAGTAGCACAGCCGGCGGGGTTATTATTGGGGTAACGTCTGCATTTCTGATATTCCATGAGCGCCATTTACTGTCAGAGAGTGAATGTGCGTTTTCATTCAGCGAGTCTCCTTCACTTCATGATTCTCATCTGTGTTGACCCTCATCCCTCCTTCGCACTTTGTAACAAATCCTTCCCTCGTGGGTCAAAATGACCCGAAGCCCTAAAATTATACTTTTATTTTTGGTCCAGAAAGCTCATTTCATTTTTTTCTATTTTTTAATGCAATTTTTTGGGAGATTTTTTATTTGTTATTTAATTTACCTTTAAATTAATTTATTTGATCAATAAATAATAAATAAATAATACTTTAAGCACATTCTTCTCATTCTTTCAACTTAAATTCAAAATAACTCACAATTCCATGTGTAACCCTTTTAATTCAGCTCAAAATATCTTACATTGGGTTTCTTTGCCAACCTCTTGTGAAAAAATAATAATATAACAAGATATTTCATGACTCTTGCCACTAGATGTCCTTATAGCTCTATATGGAGCGGATGAGCTGTTCCACTGGGTCCTAAAGTCAGTTTCTCTTCAGAATGCATTCAGATACACATGTAGACATTATACAGTCATTTTTTTTGGGTAAAGTTTTAGCATTTTTACTGTATATATTGTACTGAAGCATTCCTCACATTCCATTCATTCCTATGGGGGTCAAATTGACCCGCGAGGGAAGGATTTGTTACTTTTTTAAATTTCAACCACAAAACTCTTTGAATCCAGTCAATTTTTTGTGTATTCGTGGCTGAAGTGCAACAAAAGTCCTAGGATCTTGGACCAAAAATTAGTTTCGGGTCAAAGTGACCCGAGGGAAGGATGAGACATCAGAGTGTGCATGCCTCTTTGAGGCAGCACACACACAGTGTTGTACATTTTAACTGATTGATGGATCGAAATAACTCGTAATAAGGAATTATTCACAGTATGTTTAATCGCTCACGATAACAATACTAAAGTTGAACACGACGCTGCAGCACCTCCTCCTGTCCAGAGGGGGCAGTGGAGTCTCAGGACTGCTGGTCTGATGCTGCACTGAGCATATCCCCAGAGACTGAGCTGTGCATCACATCACCATCAGTTATGGGCTTTTCATATCACCCTGTGATGCTGCTCATCCAGGAGATCCTGCAGGCTCTGTCCACCTAGAACCTGTCTGTCCTCATTCACCTTTCAAGGGAAGATTTCAATCAAAGTCATTTGCATTCTTTTCAGCGCAGTTCTGCAGTTTAGAGCACAGCACAGTTTCCTTTAAGTCTCATATGCACAGTGTCCACTATAATGATTCCTCCTCATATACACACTCCACGTCTGAATTAATTTACACTACTAAAACAATTCATATTGGAGAGAAAACAAGCAGAGTTGTGGGTCTTTCATGCAGAAAACTTTTTTTTTTTTGGTTGATGCATTTAATAGTTAATGGCCAAAAGTATCTATTTGGCTATTGTGATATTCGTAACTTAATAAAAGTAACATAACAAATAAAATTGTAACACTGTAAAACGTCTCGTTTACTTATGGTAACCCTCGTTCCCTGAAGGGATCACTTCTGGGAGCCCCTATTAGCTTCGAGATATAGAGAACGGGCCAATGGCTATTGGCGTGCGAGATTTGCAACTCGCGCTCCGCCCCGCATCGCGGGTATAAAGCAGAAGGAGATGCAGCGCACCTTTGTTTTTCACTGAGGAGCCGAACTAGTGACTCGACCATGCAGTGATGGTACAGCAACTGTGGCGACGGGACGTACGTCTCCGTTCCCTCCTTCAGGGAATGAGGGTTACCATACGTAACCGAGACGTTCCCTTTCAGTCGGTCACGTTCGATGTACGTCGGACGTCACCGACGAATTGGGATCCCTATGGAAAACGCCACAGTTACTACAACTTCCTGCACCCAGCGAAAAGCCCCTCAGACCCCCGTCTGTTCGGGGCGGGGAACTCACGCAGGGAGAGTCACTGCTGCTGTTCCGCAAGACCCACTCAGCAGAGTATTGGATAACGCTGGGAAAGCGTGCCCAGGGGGGCCGCTGCGGAAGCCACATCCTACCCGTAGGGAGGTATCATGTGGAATATACACGTATGGACTGGCCGTGGGCAGTACAACATACGGAAGTCCCAGGGGTGGCCCCGGCCACTGGCTGATGCTGTCAGAGGTGGCCACAGTATGGCCCCTCTCTGGCGTGAGGTTCATTTGCATAGCTTAAAGTTCATGTTTAGAACAATGTCTTTAAGGTTTTTCCTATGCATAATTCACTTTCCAAACCAATTTCAGATTAACCTAGACATAGTGCTGAAAACATAAAGACCGAACATTATTGGGTAATATCGAACTTTTGCATGTATGCATTCATGTATACCTTAATAGATAAGTTTGTATATTTTGCATGTATACAAACAACATTCATTAAGTATATAGAGTTCTGTTAAAAGAACTGGAGAAGATTTTCTCCATTTTGTGCATTT
The DNA here is from genome assembly GCA_039654105.1 of Coreius guichenoti. Taxonomy (NCBI): domain Eukaryota; kingdom Metazoa; phylum Chordata; class Actinopteri; order Cypriniformes; family Gobionidae; genus Coreius; species Coreius guichenoti. The sequence goes on along the minus strand of CM077189.1, from coordinate 1,620,280 downwards.
TGTGGAGGAAATCCATGCTTTGTGGCTTTAAGCCACATGGCAAAACCAGTTTGTTGAGTCTGAGTCAGTGGTCATTCACACCTTGCCTCAGGACTGAGGGACTGGGGTGAACAATGGCAAATGGTGATGGGATCAGTCTGTGATCAATGACATGCTAATGTCATCATCCTTCCCTTCCACAATTGTCTTTGCAGGCTTATCTCCTAGCCCATTTCCTTGATAGTGGAACTTCTTTTGGAGGTGTGACCTCTCCTTTTAATCATGGGAGTTTGAAAAGGAACTCCTGGTTATCACTACATAATGCATTATACATAAAGGCTTTAAGTAACACTGTAAAACAACGGTACATGAATGATCTTGAATTAATACTCACTTCAGGGCGTCTCTGTTTAACTGCATCCACCATGTTTGTAGTTCTTTGTGTTTGTAGTTTTTAACCCAATCCTACGAATGGTGTTGCGCCGACATTTCACGCAATATGCTCGATTGCACGTGCAAGTCTGTAATTTGTACAGTGTGAAATGCGCCGACATTTCATGTAACATTCTTAACTGTATACAAACTGTTTGCAATTCACGTGTTTGTCACTAGCGTTTGTTTAGTCGCCATAGTTACGACTGTGACACGGAAGTCTTAACTAACACTTCTGTATGAACTCTGAACTGCGCATGCACAGTGCATCGAAGCCATATTGTAAACAAACCTTACGGTGGCTAAGCTAATCGAAGTAGTTGTTTACACTGAAGCCTATATGCTAAAGCCTTTAGCATTAGTTACGGTTATCATCAGTATTAACATAAGTGGTTGAATACAGTGTCTGTCTGAGCAACGTTAAAGTGATTTAACCATTTAAACACCTCAACTTTATGTACACCTGTTGGTCTTTCTTCTTTCTTACTTTTCACTTATCTTTCTCATATATTACTTTACTTATATTTAACTTGAAAAGGAAAATACTGGCTTGCAATTATTAATTGTCAAGTTTGAATTTAACCCTCTGAACGCGCGAGCGCGTTTTGCTTGATTTTTCCTCATGACAGTGTAAAACAACTTAAAATACTCCGTCATTTTTGGCCTCATAGACATAAAAGATATGTCTTAACAAAGCTTAAAGTGTCACATGCAAATCGTCCAAATGAAGGAACGCAAACCTGTAAATGCCCCCCATCACCCCCCAATCCTCCTCCAAAGCGCAATGGGTTGTGGGTAATATTAGCGAGCATGCATGGGTACACACTTAAAAAATCTACTGGAAACAGTGACAATCCTGGGATATTTTCGCAAAACAAAGTATTAAACGTTTAAATGCAAAATGGCTGATGATGGTGGTGATGTACTCAAAACACATTATTTAAGAAAAAGAGAAGGCATCAGAGGGTGAGATGAGGTTTTTCTGTATTATTTGATGCATTTCCCCTTATACTAAATTGAACTATAAATATAAATTTTTAAGCCATCAGCATGTTAGCATCACGATCTGAACCCCGTGGCACAATCAGCCCTCCATCATCTCTTTACTCTCTGGTTTAAATGCAAGTATCATCTGTGTTTATTTCTAACTTTTAGGCTGGATTTGTGTTGACTGTGCTGTGAGAGTGTACTGAGGGCGAACCCAAAAATGCATTTCTCCTGATTGTCATCTTCAATCAAACGCTATTGATTTCCTTAAGTGCAGCATTGATTTATATGACACCCTCGGTGAAACGGTACAGACGGAGATGGCGTGCTCAGACCGCCGCTGTTGTGCTGACAGCCAGCAAAAGTCCCTCTGTGAATCAGACATCATGATGGGCGGCCTGTATTACTCATGTCTTCAGTACATATGGAGCCAGTAGCAAGGGTAAAACAAACAATGACTCTCCCAGTGCGATATCATAATAGTATAAAGCAGTGCTTTTATTAAACATGCATATGGAGCCCAATTCAGGTTTCATGTAAATGCAATCAGCCTGAATTAATCTTGTCAAACAAATGATGCAAATGTACACAACGATTTTACATATATATATATAAAGCATTATTTCATTAATTATGCCTTGTAATGCACTTTATAATGCACTCTCATAACTAATTGTAACTACAGTTAGAATACAGAACATTATAATTTTTATTAGGTTTTATGCCGAACGTCACGTGATCAAACAGGAAAACTGGTCTCATTGCATCTGTTAGTCAGAGAATGTGATCAAACTGACGGCGATATCTACTATATGGACTTTTAAGGTAATCAGCTAACCTAGTTGTTTTCTATGTTGGCTTTTTATTCGATATCTAAATGTTAGTGAGAAGAAGAAAACTACCAAAATTTTTAGATATCAATCTGCATATGCAATGGACATCAGTTATGCTCGCTCATTTGAAGCTACACTATATTGCCAAAAGTTTTGGGACGCCTGCCTTTACATGCACATGAACTTTAATGACATCCCATTCTTAATCCGTAGGGTTTTAATATGGAGTTGGCCCACCCTTTGCAGCTATAATATAATAAAAATATCTCGATTTGATATTTTAAAATCGAGTCTGTTCAACTATCAAATTGCAGTAAGGAAGGCAAAGCCGAATTTCTTTTCTCAATTAATTACTGACGATGCGAAGAGACCGAAAGTACTGTTTGACACGATTGATTCTAAACCCGACTGTGAATATTTTATCTGAAGCCTCTGCAGAGCTTTGTTAAGATTTTTTAAAACATTTCACTCAAAAAATAATGGTATTAGATGCTCCATTGTTTACTCTGAACTGTGTCAATTGCAACTGCCTTGCCCTATGAGTTGTCTGTCTAACTTTCAACCTGTTTCTTCAATTCAGTTAGCAGATATAATCTCTACTATGAAGTGTTCTGGTTCTAAGTTAGATATTATCCTGGCTCGTCTGTTTAAGGATGTTTTTTCTACCATTAGTCCTATGGTAACAGCTATATTTAACAGCTCTTTAGCCAAAGGTGTTGTTCCAGATAGTTTTAAACATGCAATTGTGCAACCTCTGTTGAAAAAACCTCAACTTGATCCGGAAATATGCAGTAATATCGACCAATCTCTAAACTGCCTTTCATCTCTAAGCTTTTGGAGAAAGTAGTGTTTTCACAGCTTCAGACTTATTTGGATTCTTTTAATATTTTGGACATGTTCCAGTCTGGGTTTAGATCATTACATAGCACTGAGTCAGCTCTGTTGAGGGTTACAAATTATATCTTGCTTGCTTTGGATTCAGGCTCTTGTGTAGTGCTGGTTTTGTTGGACCTGAGTGCGGCATTTGATACCATTGACCATAACATTCTTCTTGAACGACTAGAATGTATGGTAGGTATCAAAGGCACTGTATTACAATGGTTTGCTTCGTACCTCGCGAATAGGACTTTTTCTGTAAATTTAGGGAACTTTTCCTCATCATCTGCACCTGTTTTGTGTGGTGTGCCCCAGGGATCCATTTTGGGACCTATTGTTTTCCCTTTATATGCTTCCCTTGGGCCTCATTTTTCAGAAATACAACATTTCATATCAGTGTTATGCAGACGATTCCCAGTTTTACCTACCAGTAAGGCTGGACACTACTGGTTCATCGGATGTGTTATTGAAATGTGTAAATGATATCAAGAGGTGGATGGCAAATAATTTTTTGCAGCTAAATGAGGATAAAACAGAGGTTTTAATTCTAGGTTGTCCTGCAAATTCCTCCCCTGCTCTGGAAGCCCAGTTAGGTCCTCTTTCAACAAATGTACACAAACAAATCAAAAATCTTGGAGTGATCTTTGACTCTTCACTATTTTTTGATAAACAAATTAGTGCTGTTATTAGAGGAAGCTTTTTTCATTTAAGATCTATTGCAAAATTGAAGCATCTCCTTTCAAGCAAAGATTTAGAAGTTGTGATTCATGCTCTTGTAACATCACGATTAGATTATTGCAACTCTCTTTATTCTGGTCTCCCTCATTCTTCATTATCACGATTGCAAGTTGTTCAAAATGCGGCTGCTAGACTGCTGACTGAGGCTAAAAAGAGGGACCATATCTCCCCTATTTTAGCATCTCTTCACTGGCTTCCCATTAAATTTAGAGTTGATTTTAAAATCCTTATGTTTGTATATAAGGCGTTGTTTGGTCGTGCACCAAGTTATATAAGTGATCTTCTTGTGCCATACTGTCCTGCTAGGGCACTTAGATCTTCTACTCACTTGCTCTTAACTGTGCCTCGGTGTCGCTATAAATCAAAGGGTGATCGGGCCTTTTCTGTCGCTGGTCCCAAGCTTTGGAATGGTCTCCCCTATGATGTGAGGTCTGCTCCTTCATTGGACATTTTTAAATCTACTCTTAAATCGTATTTTTATTTTTTAGCGTTTGGAAACCTGTAATTATTTTTGTGTAGATCTGCAAGGTACTCTGTACAGCACTTTGGATCAATCCATACTGTGTTTAAACGTGCTTTATAAATAAACGTTGTTGTTGTTGTATAACAGCTTCAACTCTTCTGGGAAGGCTTTCCACAAGGTTTAGGAGTGTGTTTATGGGCATTTTTGACCATTCTTCTAGAAGCACATTTATGAGGTCAGGCACTGATATTGGACGAGAAGGCCTGGCTTGCAGTCTCCGCTCTAATTCATCCCAAAGGTGTTCTATCGGGTTGAGGTCAGGACTCTGTGCAGGCCAGTCAAGTTCCTCCACACCAAACTCGCTCATCCATGTCTTTATGGACCTTGCTTTGTGCACTGGTGCGCAGTCATGTTGGAACAGGAAGGGATCATCCCCAAACTGTTCCCAAAAAGTTGGGAGCATGAAATTGTCCAAAATGTCTTGGTATGCTGAAGCATTAAGAGTTCCTTTCACTGGAACTAAGGGGCCAAGCCCAACCCCTGAAAAACAACCCCACCCCACCCCATAATCCCCCCTCCACCAAACTTTACACTTGGCACAATGCAGTCAGGCAAGTACCGTTCTCCTGGCAACCGCCAAACCCAGACTCGTCCATGGGATTGCCAGACAAAGAAAGTGTGATTGGTCACTCCAGAGAACACGTCTCCACTGCTCTAGAGTCCAGTGGCGGCGTGCTTTACCCCACTGCATCCCACGCTTTGCATTGCACTTGGTGATGTAAGGCTTGGATGAGCTGCTCGGCCATGGAAACCCATTCCATGAAGCTCTCTACACACTGTTCTTGAGCTCATCTGAAGGCCACAGAAGTTTGGAGGTCTGTAGCTATTGACTCTGCAGAAAGTTGGCCAATTCTGCGCACTGTGACCCTCAGCATGCGCTGACCCCGCTCTGTGATTTTACATGGCCTACCACTTCGTGGCTGAGTTGCTGTTGTTCCCAATTGCTTCCACTTTGTTATAATCCCACTAACAGTTGAGCGTGGAATATTTAGTAGTGAGGAAATGTCAGGAATGGACTTATTGCACAGGTGGCAACCTATCACGGTACCACGCTTGAGTTCACTGAGCTCCTGAGAGCGACCCATTCTTTCACAAATGTTTGTAGAAGCGTCTGCATGCCTAGTGCTTGATTTATACACCTGTGGCCATGAAGTGATTGAACACCTGAATTCAGTGATTTGTAGGGGTGTCACAATACTTTTTCCAATATAGTATATATATATATATATATATATATATATATATATATATATATAATATAATATATATAATATATATATATATATAATATAATATATATAATATATATGTATATATATATATATATATATATATATATATTAATGTTCAAACATTTGTTTGCATGCTTATCATCTTTAGTCAAAGTCGAATGAATGCATATGAAATGATGAAAAATACTGACAATATAATGACATTTAAAAGACCATTTCTTCAAAAGATAAAACTATAAGATAAAGATAAAACATCAGCAAAAGGGCTCATAATAATATGGCAAAGATTTCATCCATCATCATCATCATCATCATCATCATGCACTCTCTTGAAATAAAAACAAACAGCATAAATATCTGAGCTCAGAATGATTATACAGTCTATTACACACTCCATAATGCAATATCACGCAACAATGAGACAGTGTTTCTTCTACAGTAGCTGTCAGTTAGAGTAAAACTTTACCCATAAGCCACCTGTTCTGAAACTTCAGAGTATGCGTTTGGGAACAATGGACACGCCAATTCATCAAGATTTGGATGCTTAGTTCTTTAATGACAGTATTTGAGTGTCATTTTTTAAAAGCGTCATATCACTTCACTTCATTGTCAAAGCTATGATTAATCTCTACTGACACAATATGGCATTAAACCTCCATCAAATGATAAAACAACTCATGACAGCCTATAAGTTATGTGTCTAATTAGGCAAAAGAAACACAACAGCCTTTTTGTGCTGAGTCGTGTCGTGTTTTGTTTCTCAAACAACCATTATATAACGATCGCTTGTTATTGCTTATCTTAAAGGTTGGTCTTTCATACACTTGCTGCCTTTCCCAGATCTCCTGAAATGCCTTAGCCTTTCGCTTTACAGGATTTGTAACATGTCAAGCAGCAAGCGGACCCTTTTATGTATGATATCAAACGGAGTCTATATGTGGTTTCGCCTTTGTCAAGCTTTCACTGGACTAGCTAATTATGATTTTTGACTCATTGCAAATGCATGGATATTATTCTGAGCAGTTTGATTCCATGCTGTCACATACAACCACAACCATGTATGACAGCCGCTTTTATTGACAAGGGAAGAATGAACCGAAGGATTTTGATTGACCCGTTCTTTCTCAATTTGAGCTTACTTTCACAGAAAAATCTCTGTCAGTGAGTTCAGAAAAGTTCCTCAGGGCATGTGATGGAGCGAACTGTGATGTAGCTGCCTTCACATAAAGCATAAAGACAGCAGGCATTTACCATGTTTGGACTGGGAATCTGATGCTTTGTTTGATCTCTTGCTCCAAACCGGAGTTAATGCACCTCTCTCCGCTGCAGGTGTCACACTCTTGTCACACTGTATAATGCACTTGCATCATCGACATGAGCACTTGTGGCATTGTTTTTGTTAGTTAGTGACTCACGAGAAGACTCCAGCTTAACTGTTTTATTCATGTTTTTGTCCCTTTAGTTTACCAAAACAGAATGAATGAGTAGAATGGTGTCTGTATCCTGCAGATGCATTGCTCACTGAAGACAAACAATGGAGGTTCACTTTCACAATTTACAGTTCAGTCACTGTCAGTCTGTGCGTTAGTGCTGGGGATTTTCCCCAGCTAGGGAACCTTCTCAGAACTTTGCATAACGTTCTAACAAGGTTCTCTCAAAGATATGAACAAACATTCTTCCAGTAACGTTAATAGAACCTTCGTTCAATGTTATCTGGTCTTTAATAATGTTCTCAAAACATTATCACAAACACATTATTAATACAACATTCCTTTTTTTTCCTGAAATGTCTTAGCTGGACATTCGTCTAACATTTTTTTAAATGTAACTACTTGTTTCAGAACGTTCAGAGAACATTCAAAAGCAACGTTTCCATAATGTTTGAAGAATGATGAAATGGAATGTTTCCTTAATATTTGTCTAATCAAGAAAAAAAAAAAAAGTTTAATATATGTAAAAAAAAAATGGACGTTTTGAATGTTCAGACAACAATCAGAAATGGGTCATTCCGTGTCAACTCAACCAGAGGTCCCTGGTTCAAATTTTTTATTTTAATATTTTTTCTGTAGAAAGACAAACATAAATAGTGATGAAAGCCCAAATATTAAATGTCACAGATGTATATTGACTGAGTAATCACTGTTTTGTAGAGGAGGGTCAAAATGACAGTTTTTACATGAGATTTAGAGCCAAATTACAGGGGTGTAAAAATGACTTTAGAAAAATGGCAGCATCATTATTTTATTTTTTACATAGAGAGTGGTAGGTCTATTAGTGAAATCTGTTGACTTTAGCAATCTTTGTTGCATTATATGCCAACGGTGACCGCTCAACAATGGGAAATAAGCAGTTCTTGTGTTTTTTGTCTCAAGTTTGAATGCCTGTAACTCAAGAAGTAATAAATATATCTTAATATCCTTTTAGATTCTGATTCTTAACAAACATTTCTTTTGGTATCTCCATTTTAAAGGCCCTCGATAGTTCAGTCCCAGAGATATGGAGATCTTAATGCGGCTCCATGAGTAAACTGGTCAAGTTCAGTGGTCGAAAACCAAATGTGGGTCATTTTGGATACAGCTGATATTGTTCATATTTAAAGAGGAATATCTGAAAAACAAATAATGTTGAAACTAGAAATGTATCTCGTTTTTTTCTATCACCTCAATTGCATAAAACATTCCTGTCTGAGTGCCATAAGTATTGTTCCCACTGCAGTGATTGACTGACATCTTTGCATATAAAAAAGCTTTTAGCATGTTTTTACTATTACAGCTCTCAAGGTTAACTAATCGAGAAAAGTGTTGATTATAGCATTATATTTATATCTATAGCATTATATTTATATCTACACTCTAAAAAATGCTGGGTTAAAAACGACCCAAGTTGGGTTAAAAATGGCATTATGTTTAGATCTATGGCATTATATTTAGATCTATGGCATTATATTCAGATCTATGGCATTATATTCAGATCTATGGCATTATATTCAGATCTATGGCATTATATTCAGATGGTGGCATGAAAGGTTGCAGAGATGAACATTGTAGCCGATCACAGACATGTTGAGCGCATGAATGCAGGATCTCGTCATTGCAACTCAATTTCTGCACACTAATGAATGCTTTCATCATAACTAACAGTGCAAACACAATGTAAATAAGAGATTCGTTGGTTATAATGGGAGTTTTGGCACGAGTCCAAAACTCAGTTACATAGTGCTGTTTGATTGACAGCTTCAGCGATTGTAAAGGGAGTGTTCTTTGATCGCTTTCTATATATAATTTAAATTACAGTTTAAATAACAGATTTTATCAGAAATCACTGGTCACAGATCAGGCATTAGAATTAACACGGTTATTTACATGCTGTCGCATTACTGTCGAGTCCATATCGTAAGAGTCTTTGGAAGGTAATGTTATCTGTAGTCCAGTGATCCTGTATCGCTCTTCTCTCCTCATCATCTCACTAACACACCAGTGGGTGGGGCTAAAGTTGCGATGATGAAGTAGGCGTTGATCTTCTGCAGACGCGGTCTTTCACCATCTATGACAGGCTCATTCCACTACGAGTCGTTCTCTGGGCTTGGTTACAATAAAAGCTGTTTTTTGACTAACAAGGAAGTTTTCAGTTCTGAAACTTACAGAATATTCTTATAGTATGATGACCTCTTATATGTCAAAAACTCAAGGAAAATTTGTTTCTCAGTTCATGACCCCTTTAAATATTTAGAAGTTTATTATAAAATATTTAAATATACAAAAGATCTGGTTTCATATCAATATTGCAAAGTCGACTGAGAGTGTAGGGAGGTGGATTTGAACAGTTTTGTGTTATTAAAGGGGTCTTTGGGTTAAAAAAAGTTTGAGAAATCCTGCTCTAGGGAGTGATTCGCCCTGCATCCTATCTCTATTTCAGCCCGTAATGGCAACTGAGCGGAAACATGCGGCCCAGGGATCAAAATGCCACTCTGCATCATATTTTGCTATTTAAAGACTCTACTCACTGGTGCATTAGAGACGTTTCTCCATCTGCCCATCTCTTGTTTTCTAGTCTCTGTTGTTGATGTGACCTGTTGCACTCCAACGCTCTGTCAGTTGTTTACAATTTGGTGTTAAAATTTCCAGATGATGGCCATGAAAGGCCAATATCGACCGCAGGATGAAGAATCACAACCAGACAGATAATGAGAGCTGAATCACCAGAGGCATTTCCTCTCTGATATGTATCTAAGTGGGCCAGCTCACCTATATGCTGTTATCTGCTGCTGGAAATTGTCTAGTGTATTCCAGGTGGAGAGAGATGCTATAGCTGTAATGGCTGTTATTGGGAGGTATTACCTGAATTGATTGTGAGTGACTGATAAAGACTTTGAGGTTGCAGAAACAAGTTTGCAATGTATATTTAATCTTGTACGACTGTTTCAGTGTTAATCAGAAGTGACATATCCTCAGATTGGTTCTTTAATCTTGGGTAAACAAAACTGAGAAGGCTGAAATAGTGCAAACCGGTCTGAGCTGTGAATGCATTGTTATGTTTTACCCATCATTAGCATTCATATATGCAACTTTTATGTGTACATTTTTAAACGCTGAAATGTGCAATGTGGACATATTGGCAGCATTTAATGTTGCCTTCACGTGCTATTGGAATTATCGTAAATACGAGTTTCCTAGGTAAAAGTTGCACATGAACGCCCTCTGATGTCGTGTTTACCACTGGGAAGTTCGGAAATAATTTTGATACCTAAATTTCCAAGATGAGCGTGCCATAAACTTTAAACATGGTGGCGGGGAGAACTACTGCTGTGACAGGATTGATTTATTAGTTTTTTCCCCAAAACAGCTAGATCGTCTTGTTTTGTCATTAATGTAGTGCATATTTATTAGGAGTCAGTACCGTCGCAAGGGCTGTGCCAAGTGTGCGACCGCACAGGGCCTCGCGCAAAGTAAAGTGACAGCTGACTTGATGTAAAGCCAATAGTTCATGTTTTTGTCCTTCGAAATACTATAGTTAAAAGACATAGCTAAAAATGAGACTATGTGTATTGTGATGCTCTATTATTCTGCTTGTTAAAAATGTATTATCCAGTAACTTACAATATTTCTCTGTGTGTGAGACTGTGCGTGTGACGTCATCAGCGCTGCATCGCACGTCAAGTTCGTAGAGAGCTTTTTTTCAGCCCATTCAAATTCTGATTTTGGCCATAGATATTACCTAAGAAGTTCAAGTAAATATGCTAGAAATGCACGCTCATTCAAGGATGTGCATTTATTGCATGGACGGAGAAAGCACGGATGCCTGCAGGATTTCATCTGACGGTCTGTTTGTTTTACTGACTGAGAAATCGCTTCAGATTATTCAGTGAGAGAGCAGTCCAAGCAAATTCTAGTGGATTCAGGCCGTTGTGCAAACGCGTTGACCCATTCATAATTTAGAACATAATTTAAGCGTCAAAATGTGCGCACAGCGCAATTCAGTTACACAGTTTAACTTCTTGAACCTAATGCTGTTAAACTGAATATACGATTTTTTTTCTTAAATATCCACGTAAACAACAAATTGTTCATCACTATAGCAACAGTAGACCACTGTTAATATACCCCCCGGGCCTCGCACATCACGTTCGCACAGGGCCTCGCACCCCCCTTGCGACGGGCCTGCTAGGAGTGTAACAGTTCTCGGTAAAAAATCTAACCGTATGGTTCTCCACCCACCTTTCGGCACGTACTTGCACCGCGGTTCCTCTCAAATCTGACAACGCATCTACAAACCCGATTCCAAAAAAGTTGGGACACTGTACAAATTGTGAATAAAAAAGGAATGCAATAATTTACAAATCTCATAAACTTATATTTTATTCACAATAGAATATAGATAACATATCAAATGTTGAAAGTGAGACATTTTGAAATGTCATGCCAAATATTGGCTCATTTTGGATTTCATGAGAGCTACACATTCCAAAAAAGTTGGGACAGGTAGCAATAAGAGGCCGGAAAAGTTAAATGTACATATAAGGAACAGCTGGAGGAACAATTTGCAACTTATTAGGTCAATTGGCAACATGATTGGGTATAAAAAGAGCCTCTCAGAGTGGCAGTGTCTCTCAGAAGTCAAGATGGGCAGAGGATCACCAATTCCCCCAATGCTGCGGCAAAAAATAGTGGAGCGATATCAGAAAGCAGTTTCTCAGAGAAAAATTGCAAAGAGTTTGAAGTTATCATCATCTACAGTGCATAATATCATCCAAAGATTCAGAGAATCTGGAACAATCTCTGTGCGTAAGGGTCAAGGCCGGAAAACCATACTGGATGCCCGTGATCTTCGGGCCCTTAGACGGCACTGCATCACATACAGGAATGCTACTGTAATGGAAATCACAACATGGGCTCAGGAATACTTCCAGAAAACATTGTCGGTGAACACAATCCACCGTGCCATTCGCCGTTGCCGGCTAAAACTCTATAGGTCAAAAAAGCCATATCTAAACATGATCCAGAAGCGCAGGCGTTTTCTCTGGGCCAAGGCTCATTTAAAATGGACTGTGGCAAAGTGGAAAACTGTTCTGTGGTCAGACGAATCAAAATTTGAAGTTCTTTTTGGAAAACTGGGACACCATGTCATCCAGACTAAAGATGATAAGGACAACCCAAGTTGTTATCAGCGCTCAGTTCAGAAGCCTGCATCTCCTCTGGTATGGGGTTGCATGAGTGCGTGTGGCATGGGCAGCTTACACATCTGGAAAGGCACCATCAATGCTGAAAGGTATATCCAAGTTCTAGAACAACATATGCTCCCATCCAGACGCCGTCTCTTTCAGGGAAGACCTTGCATTTTCCAACATGACAATGCCAGACCACATACTGCATCAATTACAACATCATGGCTGCGTAGAAGAAGGATCCGGGTACTGAAATGGCCAGCCTGCAGTCCAGATCTTTCACCCATAGAAAACATTTGGCGCATCATAAAGAGGAAGATGCGACAAAGAAGACCTAAGACAGTTGAGCAACTAGAAGCCTGTATTAGACAAGAATGGGACAACATTCCTATTCCTAAACTTGAGCAACTTGTCTCCTCAGTCCCCAGACGTTTGCAGACTGCTATAAAAAGAAGAGGGGATGCCACACAGTGGGAAACATGGCCTTGTCCCAACTTTTTTGAGATGTGTTGATGCCATGAAATTTAAAATCAACTTATTTTTCCCTTAAAATGATACATTTTCTCAGTTTAAACATTTGATATGTCATCTATGTTGTATTCTGAATAAAATATTGAAATTTGAAACTTCCACATCATTGCATTCTGTTTTTATTCACAATTTGTACAGTGTCCCAACTTTTTTGGAATCGGGTTTGTACATAAATACATCGGAAGACGTTTTTATTCAAAGTGACAGAGTGCATTCAAGGTATATATTTTGGTAGAATGCATTGCATGTAGAGAAATGCTAGAAAAGCATTCTCTTTACAAGTTTGTTGGGGTTTATATAAGTATATCATTCAGTATATTTACTGTAAAAACTCACCAGTACACTGAGAGGGAATTAACTCTCTTTGTTGCAACCACAAGTGTCATTTTAAAGAGGACATACTGTGGTTTTTTACATGTTTAACTTTCTTTAGTGTGTAATGTTCAATCATTGTTCAATCTTTGTTTCATCAGACCAGAGAATTTTGTTTCTCATGGTCTGAGAGTCCTTCAGGTGCCTTTTGGCAAACTCCAGGCGGGCTGTCATGTGTCGTCTGGCCACTCTACCATACAGGCCTGATTGGTGGAGTGCTGCAGAGATGGTTGTTCTTCTGGAAGGTTCTCCTCTCTCCACAGAGAAACGCTGGAGCTCTGTCAGAGTGAACATCGGGTTCTTGGTCACCTCCCTGACTAAGGCCCTTCTCCCCCGATCGCTCAGTCCTCGTTGCTCCTGTCCTCAGGAGTTCATTCTCCTGAGTCGAACTTGGCAAGTCCGAACTACCAAGGACGCAAGTCTGAAGTTTGTGTATTTGGTATTGAGAAACGGCCCGGAACTAAACAGAGCGTTACTGACAGACTGGGAAGAGAGGAGGCGCAACAATGGAGAATATGGGGAAATAATCAACATTCCAGCAGGAAAACCTGCTCTAGTAAAGCACAAAAACAACACCAAGACCTTTGGAAAAGGGCATAATATGGCCTCTTTAAACATCATTAGTCATTTTAAATGAGTCATACAGCATCAGTCTGTTTTTTCCCCCCAAATAATTTAATTTATTTTTCCACTAATAATGTTAGTCAAGGTTTCTTGGACCAAAACAGTCATAATTTAGTTTATATTTTTCCTCTGCATGAGGAAATGCCACTCTCTTGCTGTTATGCCTCAATATCTATAATCATATTTGCTCAGTGTGTCCAACATTTACCTTTATTAGAATAATTTTGACAATTTGGTCCTCCTTAAATGTGAGATTTTCACTCAACGGTGGTCCTGGGGAGGTCAAATCTGTCGACCTCTTCACAGGTCAACGGCACTGGTGATCATTCACACCCACTTTACTGGGAAAATGATGTGGGTTGGTTTTGCAATTTATCTGATCATGGCTTTAACAAACTTATGAGCGCGAGGGAATATTTGACCCTGATGAAACTCACTAACTGGTTTAAATGGAATTATGAGGCATCGTATCCTGATACAGCGCTCACACGCTCATGTGGGTGTATGAGGTTGGAGAAGGTCATGATTTTAACACGCATTTGGCCAGGAAGGCTGCTTCATTGTGGAAATGGTATTTTTAAAAACGGTTATGTAACTTACACACAACCCACAGTCAATTTCGAAGGGCTTGATCAGATTTGAACTCTCAGCTGTAGTTTTTTGGAGTTCCATTACAACCATAATTTCAGTTTGTTTATGCTGAAGTCTTTCCCCCTTAAATTTTTACTTGGCTCTCAAAGTGGATGAAATGCAAGCAGGTCATTTGAATTCAAACCTCATTACGTCCTGGAACATACAGATAGAGAAGTCCAATTTGCATTTAGATTGTTTCAGCAGAAGTAAATTAATCATTAAACTTTTTCCCTTCCTTCCTTCCTCTTTTCCCCTTTTTGCATATAGGCATGCACATACAGGCAGAAGAAGGAAAATAAAGAAAGGGATTGTGATGTCATTGTTACATATGCTCAAATCCATGATTCTGGAGCACTCACCCTGTGTTTCAGAGGCTCAGATGAGCAAGTATCCACATCAGGAGACACATTATCACGTATAGGAGTCATTTGGCTTTCTCTGTTCATAAACTCTGGTAGGAACTGCAGTGACCCATTACTTTATAAAATCTCTTTGTTCCCAGTCTCTCATAGCCAAACTTCTGACAAAACACCACTATGTAACATCCCAGCCAACAAAAAGACCGTTTTGGTAAATTATGAAATTGGTTATTTCTGAAGGTTCTCGGAACATTCAAAACGTTTTTTTCTTTTCTTTTCTTGATGAATGTTAGAGAAAACATTAAGGGATTGTTTTCTCTTTTTTTAATCATTTTTGCAAGTATTATGGGAACATTACTTTTGAATGTTCTCTGAGCCATCTGTAGTAAAAGAGTAACTAGATGAAAAAGTTCGTCGAGACACACTTTGAAGTTGGCTTGAGAAATCCTGACCATAATGTTTAAAGAAGTTTTAAAAGCTTTTCAGTTTGAAATAGTTTGAAGTTTAAAGTAGTTTTTAGGCTTAAAGTTTGACGGTTTTGAAGGCAATTCAGAAAACAGATAGATGATTGATAGATAGATAGATAGATAGATAGATAGATAGATAGATAGATAGATAGATAGATAGATAGACTGTCGATAGATAGATATAAGTAAGTAAGTTCAAATTCAATAGTATCTACTCACATATGGTACATGATTTCGTACGCAGCCTATGTTTTAACACATTGCTAGCATGAATTAGCACTTTACTAGCATTCATTAACATGTTTAGCTCATTGCTAGCATTAATTAACATGCTAGCATGAATTAGCACTTTACTAGCATGTTTTAACACATTGATAGCATGAATTAGCACTTTACTAGCATTCATTAACATGTTTAGCTCATTGCTAGCATTAATTAACATGTTTTGGCACATTGCTAGCATGTTTTATCATTTCTAACAATAATTACCATGTTACTAGCATTAATTAGCACAATGCTAACATGAATTAGCATGTTTTTATACATTACATGCATTTATTATTGCTTTATTTAACATTTAACATGTTATCAACAATTTAGCACATTGCTAGTATGAATTAGCATGTTTTAACACATTGCTAGCATGTTTTAGTACATTGCTATCATTAACGTTTTGACAAATTGCTAGCATGTTTTAATACATTGCTAGCATGAATTAGCACAATTTAAATTTAAATTTTAAACAAAGAATAATAACTATATGTTTAAATAGCATTTCAGTAAATTGGCTCTCTCAAGCCAACTTAATAAGTAGTAATGTTACGGATTAAAGTCCAAATAAAATGTTTCAAACATTCCATTAATGACGTATAAATAAAATTTTTTGCTAATGTTTGTGAACATTATTAAAGACCAAATAACTTTGAACAGACATTCTGAGATCAAGAAACATGCAACAAGAAAATGAACAACAATCCCTAATTGCTAGCATGAATTAACATATTGATAACATGTTAGCAACATGTTTTAACACATTGCGAACATTAATTAACATGTTCTGACACATTGCTAACATGTTTTGGCACGTTGTTAGCATGAATTAGCACATTGCTAGCATAAATTAACATGTTTTTATACATTACTTGCATTTTTTAGCACATTGCTAGCATTTTACATTCGGGGTCTAAACTGAATTAGCCCAATGCTAGCATGAATTAACGTGTTAACCCTTTGCTAGCATTAATTGACATTTTTAACATTATAAACGTTTTAACACGTTGCTAGCATAAATTAACATTTTATCACATTGCTACCATATTTTAACACATTGCTAACGTGAAGTAGCATATAGGTTAGCATGTTTTAACACATTTTAGCATTAACATGTTACTAGCATGAATTCGCACAATGATAGCATGAATTAGCATGTTTTTATACATTGCTAGCATGTTTTAACACATTTTATCATTAACATGTTACTAGCAGGAATTAGCATGTTATTATACATTGCTAGCATGTTTTATTGTATTGTTATTTTTCTTGGAAATACATCTGAAAAAATTGAGTCGACTTATATTTGGGGTCTAAACTTTTACATGTCAATAATACATGAAGACTTGCTGTTGACCAAATGATCAAATCATCCACCATACCTGATGCCTCTATAATACCTATATGATGCCAATAATACACCCACAACAATAGGTAGCGCCAAATATGAGTAAAACAAATGGCGAACCCAAAAAGACAATCTTAAAAAACGTTAACAGTCAAAGAAAAGCACAGTAAGATACACTATATTGCCAAAAGTTTTGGGACATGCACATGATCTTTAATGACAACCCATTCTTAATCCGTAGGGTTTAATATGGAGTTGGCCCACCCTTTGCAGCTATAACAGCTTCAACTCTTCTGGGAAGGCTTTCCACAAGGTTTAGGAGTGTGTTTATGGGAATTTTTGACCATTCTTCTAGAAGCGCATTTGTGAGGTCAGGCACTGATTAGTTGGACGAGAAGGCCTGGCTCGCAGTCTCCGCTCTAATTCATCCCAAAGGTGTTCTATCGGGTTGAGGTCAGGACTCTGTGCAGGCCAGTCAAGTTCCTCCACACCAAACTCGCTCATCCATGTCTTTATGGTCCTTGCTTTGTGCACTGGTGCGCAGTCATGTTGGAACAGGAAGGGCCATCCCCAAACTGTTCCCACAAAGATGGGAGCATGAAATTGTCCAAAATGTCTTGGTATGCTGAAGAGAGTTAAGAGTTCCTTTCACTGGAACTAAGGGGCCAGGCCCAACCTCTGAAAAACAACCCCACACCATAATCCCCCCTCCACCAAACTTTCCACTTGGCACAATGCAGTCAGGCAAGTACCGTTCTCCTGGCAACCGCCAAACCCAGACTCGTCCATGGGATTGATTTTGGATCTTCTGCTTCCTCCATTTGTTCCTGCCTGCACACACCCGTGATAGCTAGCATGAATTAACACATTGCTTGCATTAATTAGCATGTTGCTAGCGTGAATTTGCATGTTTTTGCACATTGTTAGAATGATTTAGCACGCTGTTAACATGATTTAACATGTTGCTAACAAGATTTAACACACTTCTAGCATGATAAATAGATTCCATTAATGATGTATAAATAAAACTTTTATGCTAATGTTTGTGAACATTATTAAAGACCATATGTCTTTGAACAAATGTTCTATTAACGTTGCTTTTTCTTCGCCATCATTCGCGGCAGTTTTGCATTCAGACTCGACGAGAAAATGTGTATTTTTTTCAAGTGAAGTACCTCTTCAAACACTGGGTTTGAGTTCTTCCAAATGTCCGATGCCATGTTTCCATGTGCACACCAGGAGCTTTGCATCGTGCCACTATAGTGTTTGCATGCATTAAAAGATTAAAAGGCAGAGGAAGCCGATGCATCCTCAAAGAGAGCGGTCAGTTGTGTGGACCCTCCCACTGCGACTACTGCCAGAAATTCCCCATGGATGGGCACAAGATCAATACAGGATCTTTCTGGCCCAAAAAGATGAGTGGCGAAGCTGTCTTCTGTGTCCAGCAAATGAACATTCATGTTGACTTAAATCTCTCTGTCTTGGCATGCAGTGAATCATTTTAGATTTATTTAAGAATATTGTTGAAATCCTTTACATTGCATTTGATTTCTGAATTTAACCTATATTTAAATCATTAGCAGAATGAGAAAACATTCATCTTCTTAAGTCTTAAAATCGATTGATGCCAGTCGTGAGGGACTGGGGCCAAGCTGGTGAATGATGAATGGATTGATGCTGAGTGTCAGTTCTCTTATTCCTGCCGTTTGTCCATCAGAGAGTCTTTCTGAATATGCCCTTGTGTTTTTCCTACAGGTGTTTGGCAAGGCGAAACCAGACAGGAGAGCGGCGACACCAAAGTCACCCAACAGATGGACGGCGACTCAGATGATCTCTTACCAGATTGTGCAAATTTGCCAAGCTAAAAATATGATGGCTTGGTAGATCTTGGTTTTGTAGGTCAGATTAGGACAAAATGGAGGACTGTCGCCAAGGCTCAGGATTTGAGAAAGTGCCAGATCTCATCTGATTATGATGTTTGGCCTCAGTTTGCACTTGCACCTGTGTTTTATAGAGTATTTGCCATATTGTCTTACTTATTGTTCATTCCAAATGCAAATTATGCTATCATTTACCTCTGTGTCATTCTAAATGGGTATTACTTTTGTCTTCCGTGAAACACAATGTAAGGCATGGTGGATGATTTGGTCATTTGCAATAGCAAGTCTTCTGAAGTCATGATAATAAAAACAGATGGGAATTTAAAGGGTTATTTCACCCTAAAATGAAAACTAAGTCATCATCTATTCATTTATTATTCACCTCGGCATTGTTCTAATGTGCCCTTCTTTCTTTATTGGAACACAAAAGGAAAAATAAAAAATGTCCTGTTCGCGCTTGCCCATATAATGGCAGTGAATAGCGACCAGCATCAAGCTTTAAAAAAGATGCAAAAGTATCACAGAATAATCCCATGTGACACGTGCCATATACACTCACCTAAAGGATTATTAGGAACACCTGTTCAATTTCTCATTAATGCAATTATCTAATCAACCAATCACATGGCAGTTGCTTCAATGCATTTAGGGGTGTGGTCCTGGTCAAGACAATCTCCTGAACTCCAAACTGAATGTCAGAATGGGAAAGAAAGGTGATTTAAGCAATTTTGAGCGTGGCATGGTTGTTGGTGCCAGACGGGCCGGTCTGAGTATTTCACAATCTGCTCAGTTACTGGGATTTTCACGCACAACCATTTCTAGAGTTTACAAAGAATGGTGTGAAAAGGGAAAAACATCCAGTATGCGGCAGTCCTGTGGGCGAAAATGCCTTGTTGATGCTAGAGGTCAGAGGAGAATGGGCCGACTGATTCAAGCTGATAGAAGAGCAACTTTGACTGAAATAACCACTCGTTACAACCGAGGTATGCAGCAAAGCATTTGTGAAGCCACAACACGCACAACCTTGAGGCGGATGGGCTACAACAGCAGAAGACCCCACCGGGTACCACTCATCTCCACTACAAATAGGAAAAAGAGGCTACAATTTGCACGAGCTCACCAAAATTGGACAGTTGAAGACTGGAAAAATGTTGCCTGGTCTGATGAGTCTCGATTTCTGTTGAGACATTCAGATGGTAGAGTCAGAATTTGGCGTAAACAGAATGAGAACATGGATCCATCATGCCTTGTTACCACTGTGCAGGCTGGTGGTGGTGGTGTAATGGTGTGGGGGATGTTTTCTTGGCACACTTTAGGCCCCTTAGTGCCAATTGGGCATCGTTTAAATGCCACGGCCTACCTGAGCATTGTTTCTGACCATGTCCATCCCTTTATGACCACCATGTACCCATCCTCTGATGGCTACTTCCAGCAGGATAATGCACCATGTCACAAAGCTCGAATCATTTCAAATTGGTTTCTTGAACATGACAATGAGTTCACTGTACTAAAATGGCCCCCACAGTCACCAGATCTCAACCCAATAGAGCATCTTTGGGATGTGGTGGAACGGGAGCTTCGTGCCCTGGATGTGCATCCCACAAATCTCCATCAACTGCAAGATGCTATCCTATCAATATGGGCCAACATTTCTAAAGAATGCTTTCAGCACCTTGTTGAATCAATGCCACGTAGAATTAAGGCAGTTCTGAAGGCGAAAGGGGGTCAAACACAGTATTAGTATGGTGTTCCTAATAATCCTTTAGGAAAGTGTATATTCCAAGTGTTCTGTAGGTATATATGATAGGGTTTGGTACTAAAAACAAACCGAAATTTAATGTAGGGGAGAGTGGGGTAAGATGAGCCAGTTGATAAGTTGACCCACCCCCTTATATTGGAAATTGAACACTTTTATTGTCATTTGACCATATATTTTGGAACCACCCATCATTTCTGCCTTACTGTGAAAAGGAGACACACATTGGAGTGGAAGGTGCCCATTTTCTTTAAAAACTGTTTTTGGCTTGTCAAAGTAAAATTTTAGCATAACAGATGTAATGGCGTTTGCATCAAATCAGATTTGTCCAGGTCTAGAAATATTTATGATCCATATTGGTGATTTAGCAATGTATAAAACCATGCAAATCGTTTAGCTAAATATTAGCCTGAATTGGTAAGCTAGCTAGTTTTGTCCAAAATGGCAGCTATGGGGCAAAGTGAGCCAAATGCTGTGGGGTAAATTGAGCCAGCATTTTAATTTACCCCACCACATAGCACTAGTTAAAGGGGTCATGAATTGAGAAATCAACTTTTCATTCAGCCTTTGATATATAAAAGTTCATCGTGATATAAGAATATCCTGTAAGTTTCGGAGCTGAAAACTTCCTTGTTAGTGAAAGTTACTGACGTGAAAGCCTAGACCCTGAATATAAGACGAACCCGTTTTTTCAGATGTATTTCTAAGAAAAAACATCCTCTTGTATCCAGAACAATACAGTATTATTTAATGAAAATCCTGATCTTGGCCGTTGATCTTCTGTGCTCGACTGCGTTCATGCACTGCAGTTCACTCCGACTCGCCTAGAAAAACACACAAGTTATGAGAAATTAAGATTAATAAAAATGCAACATGAGATACAATGCTTAGAAATAACAATTAAAGATGTGAACGTGCTGCGACAAACACAGCGGATAGATTCACCTGAGAGAAGAAGGTACATGAATTGTATTTCATGTTGCATTTTTGTTAATCTTGATTTCTCACAACAGTCGGAGTAAACTCAACAGTCAAACTTTTTTTTTATAATCCCCATCAATCATTATCAATCTCTCATATTTCCCTCTACTCCTACGTAAGAGTAGGGAAGCCCCGCCCATGACTGTTGATGACTGGCCCTTTTAGCATAGACACGCCCCTGAGTGAGAAGCACAGAGAAGCCATTTCTGTTTACTCGCTGTATCAGTGCTCGAGTATTACAATGTGTGCGCCAAAAACATTACTAATGTTCTGTTGATGAACCAGCGAACACACGAGTCTCATAGACTCCAGCATCAGAGCCACTGAGGACACCGTGGGTGAAGTTCATTTATGAAGGAAATGTGCCGAAGAATGTCGGTAAAATGTTATATATTTCACAAATCATTTTACGCATGACTGCTTCACCAACGAGGGTCAGTAACGCTGGATTTGAGAAAAGTAGTTTCTGAAGGACGGGTCAATACCAACGCTTCGAGCTCTAACTTCATATCAGAACAAGTGAGGATGGCACTTCATATTCTGTGAATGTTTGCACATGTCCTTTCTGAATGAGCTTTCTAGAATGCTGTACGGCTAATATGGCTAAAGTTATCATCGTCTCTGACTGTATTCACAGAGACTAGAGCTGTGTCGTTAGTTTTATCCTGAAAACGCTCACCGTCTGTGTAATTCATAAACGCACATTTATTATGCATTGTATAGTCAGGTGACGGACGTTTTACGTTCCCACACGAGCACCTATACAACAATTTATAGATTAACATGGCGGTACATGCTAGTCGATGAGTTGAATCAACGTAACTCCACAACAACTAACGTTACATAAATGATCCACTAACCATTCAGTCTAAAAGTTGAACCTCTTCCTGAGTCTCTCATCTGTGTCGACTCCGGCTCAAACATGTACGGCTGCTCCACAACTGCTTATTTCTGACATTTTGGCTGAGTGAAATTCACCTGTTTTGTTGTTGATGGAGTTCGAAGTTCTGGAAGGGGGGCGGGGAGCATCAGCTCATTTGCATTTAAAAGGACACACACAAAAACGGCATGTTTTTGCTCACACCCAAAATAGGGGCAAATTTGACAAGCTATAATAAATGATCTGAGGGTATTTTGAGCTGAAACTTTACAGACACATTCTGGGGACACCAGAGATTTATATTATATCTTGTGAAAAGGGGCATAATATGTCCATGTTCATTTTAGGGTGAATTATCACTTTAAGTCAGTAACTATGTTTCCGTTCATCTATGTTTATGTGCATTTTTGGATATTGCATAAAAACGTTGGATGGAAAGGCCAAGACACACATACATTCTAAAAATGTGCATAAAAAATTATGCACTCAGTTGAGGCGGATACAGTTTTTATCCGATAAGAAGACATGCACATAAACTACGCTGGAAACACATTTACTGAATAAATCCCTCGATGCGCAACAGACTCATGTGACTTTGTCTCAGAGGCTGTGATTGGATAACTGCACTAGCCAGCAGACCAATGACATCGGAGCATCTCAAAAGTTGGTTTGGTGGCTCTGAAACGCCTGAGTCAAAGTCTGAAGCGTCTCACACGATTGCGTTCCCAAACACCAGCATCCCAACGCAAGAGAACATGACAGCGTTTATTGCGTTTCTTCTGAGACATTTATGATGGAGGAAAAAAGAGCCACAGTTTCTTCCCCGATTGCAGCGACCATTTTTATTACAGATATTTTGCACCAATTTCCCAGGAAGTGATGGTTTTGTTTCCTTTCAGTCAGTACACTACGAGTTACGTCAGTTACTGACGAAATGGGGGTTTCGCTTAGAAGCCAATCGCCTTTGAGCTCTACAAAACGAGCCAATGGCATGAAGATGCCATGGGTCTGCGGAATTTGCATAACGCAACCCCGCCCCACCGCATGGGTATAAAGGGCGTTGCGTGGCAATCTCGCATTATGTTTCTGCTTCAGAGCTGAGTGTTACTGCCTAAGCGTTTTCTCTCTTCAAGACGAGTGTCTCTCCAGAGTGTTGGTGTTACGGCGCGTTCTAGTGAGTTCCGCATTCCTGTCTGATCTGTGCAGTGATCTAGCACAGCGTGTGTGTTCTCCCTAGGCGCTTCAGCATTTCTGCAGAGCAGAAGACTCCTCTCTAAAAGAGCTGCACGTGGCACGTCTTTTTCAAGATGTCTCGCCCGTGCTCCGTTTCTGGGTGCGGTCGGCTGGTTCCTCCGTTTGACGGGCATGATCGCTGTTTGGCGTGCTTGGGCCTCGTGCACGCCGAGCGCGCGTTCATGGATGAGTCATGTTCCCACTGCGATAACATGGCCATCGCAGTGTTGTGGTCAAGACTCCATGATCTCCGTGCTGGAGGGAGAGTCCCCTCTACCACACCCCAATCTATTCCCTCCACGAGTGGGAATACTTTGGCTGGTGGTCAGGGTGACTTGAGGGTGATGGTGTGGGCCAACCCGATGAATCCTCCTCGGGCCACACCCCCTTCTAGCACACTGCAACCTATGGTGTTGCCAGATGAGGGCGCAGGTGTTTCCCGTCCTGGGCCCTGCGTTTCATTTGGTGCACCGGCGGAGGATACTATGTCGATCGCCGCATCACAAGGTGGGCTGGATTCCTCCGGAGATGACGATTCGGCTGTGTTGCCTCTTTCGGGAGTTCCAGCATTGCCCGAGTCTGATCCAGAGCTCACAGCCATGCTTTCCCGGGCGGCCGATGCTCTTGGGCTTGTGTGGAACCCGCTGCCATGTCCCGAGCGCTCTCGGCTAGATGATTGGCATCTGGGGGCGGCCCGTGCCGAAGGCGCCCGTCAGCCCCCAGTGCCCTTCTTCCCGGAAGTGCATGAAGAGGTGTCGAAGTCGTGGAAGTCTCCCTTGACTTTTCGCGATCGTTCGGCAGCCACTTCCGCCTTCACTGCCCTCGACGGCGGCGCGGTGAAAGGGTACACTGGGGTTCCCCCTGTTGAGCGCTCTGTTGCGATGCAACTGTGTCTGCAGAGTGCTGCGACATGGCGTGGTGACCCAAAGCACCCGTCCAAGGCCTGTGGGTTTACGTCTACTTTGGTGGCGAAGACCCACAGAGCTGCGGGCCAGGCCGCGTCCGCCCTGCATGCGATGGCCACCCTTCAGGTCTACCAGGCCAAGGTGCTCAGAGACATGCACGAGGGCAATGCTGACCCCGCATTAGTGCAGGAGCTGCGGGCGGCCACCGACCTCGCTCTACGAGCGGTCAGGTGATGTCCACTTCTGTGGTCCAGGAGCGCCACTTATGGCTCAACCTGGTTGATGTGGGAGAATCTGAGCGAACCCGTTTCCTCAATTCTCCCATTTTCCAGGAAGGGCTATTCGGCGGGGCGGTCCAGGACTTTGCCCAACAGTTCTCGACCGCTCAGAAACAGACTGAGGCGATCAAACATATTCTGCCCCGGCGGCCTGCTGCTGCCTCCAACCAGCCGCCGGCTCAGAGGCCTCAGTCTGCTCCCCGCCGAGGCTGCCCTCCTGCGGCCCTCGTCCCTCCCGCTCAGCCCCAGCAGCAGCCTTCACCCGGGCCGAGGCGTGGAGGACGCCGCAGGAAGACAGCCCCCCCCATCCCAGCCCCCCAGCCCCCCAGCCTGCTAAACGGCAGTCTAAGTGGCGGTCCTGAGACGGGCGGCTCGGAGGTGAACTCGGTTCTTTCCCAGGAGATGGTAGCAGGGCCACTCCTTCCCCCGCTGGAGAGCCGGGGGAGAATCCTTGTAAAGAAAGAACTGACATTTTCACCTCCGAGCCTCAAGAGGGCGCGGCTGGCAGTGTGCGACGCCAAGCAGCCTCGCCACTCTCGGCCCCCTCTGTCGCCAGCCCCCTGGCAGACGAGACCCCCGTGGAACGCTGGTCCTTCCCTGGTCTCCTCTGTCAGGGCGCGGAATTCGACCCCGCCCACACCTCGGGACGCTCCCACGCCTCCCATGTCTGGGCCGGTCATTCTGCCTCGCTGCCCCATCGGGGGTGCGCCTGTGGTCCGCATGACCCTGCTGGTACAGTTTCTGGGAGCCTGGCTAGCGCTTCCCAATCTGTCCAGCTGGCTCGCTCGCACCATCAGGTTCGGCTATGCGATTCAGTTCGCACGGTCTCCTCCCCGCTTTCGGGGAGTTCGCTATACCATGGTGGGTGGCAATGCCCCTGTCATGCGTGTGGAGGTCGCCACCCTACTGGCGAAGGGTGCGGTCGAGATCGTCCCTCCAGCCGAGATGGAGACCGGCTTCTACAGCCCTTATTTCATTGTACCCAAGAAAACCGGTGGGTTATGCCCAATCCTGGACCTGCGCATCTTGAACCGAACCCTTCACAGGCTTCCATTCAGGATGTTGACAGCCAAACGCATTTTCGAATGCGTTCGTCCTTTGGATTGGTTTGCAGCGATCGACCTGAAGGACGCGTACTTTCATGTCTCCATTCTTCCTCAACACAGACCGTTTCTACGGTTTGCCTTCGAGGGGCAGGCATATCAGTATACAGTTCTCCCATTTGGGCTAGCCCTGTCCCCTCGCGTCTTTACGAAGGTCGTCGAGGCAGCCCTTGTGCCACTCAGGACTGGCTGATTCTAGGCCACTAGAATCAGCCGACGACAACTGGCTGATTCTAGGCCACTCTCGGGATCAGGTTTGCGAACACAGGGACCTGGTGCTTCAGCACCTCGCCCGTCTGGGCCTTCGGGTCAACTGGGAAAAGAGCAAACTCTCCCCAGTGCAGAGGATCTCTTTTCTCGGTATGGAAATCGACTCGGTCGCCATGGTCGCCAGTCACTGCTGACTTGTCTTTGCCAGTTCGAGGGCAAGAGTGCGATTCCACTGAAATATTTTCAGAGGCTCCTGGGGCATATGGCATCCGCAGCCGCGGTAACGCCGCTCGGTTTGCTTCATATGAGACCGCTTGAGCACTGGCTTCGCGATCGAGTCCCGAGATGGGCATGGCAACACGGCACGCTCCGGGTCCCAGTTACTCGGGCCTGCCGTCAGACCTTCACCCCGTGGGCGAACCTCAGTTTTCTACGGGCAGGTGTTCCCCTAGAACGAGTTTCCAGGCATGTTGTTGTAGCAACAGATGCCTCTGCCACGGGCTGGGGCGCCATGTGCAATGGACATGCTGCAGCGGGCTCCTGGAGAGGACCCCAGCGCCTATGGCATGTCAATTGCCTCGAGTTGCTGGCCGTACGTCTTGCCCTGCACCGCTTCCGAGCCCTGCTCAAGGACAAGCACATACTGGTCCGTTCAGACATCAAGGCGACAGTAGCGTACATCAACCGACAAGGTGGTCTACGCTCCCGCCGGATGTCGCAACTCGCCCGCCATCTCCTCCTATGGAGTCAGAAGCATCTGAGGTCGCTTCGTGCCGTTCACATCCCGGGAGAACTGAATCGTGCAGCCGACGAGCTGTCACAGTTTCAGCCACTTCCGGGGGAATGGAGACTCCATCCCCAGACGGTTCAGCTGATTTGGGAACAGTTTGGTGACGCACAGATAGATCTGTTTGCCTCCCACGACTCTTCCCATTGCCGCTGGTATTATTCCCTGACCAAGGGGACCCTCGGCACAGATGCACTAGCGCACAGCTGGCCGCGGGGCCCACGCAAGTATGCGTTTCCCCCAGTGAGCCTTCTCGCACAGGTTCTGTGCAAGATTAGGGAGGACAGGGAGCAGGTCCTTTTGGTCGCCCCATATTGGCCCGGCCGGACCTGGTTCTCAGAACTCATACTCCTTGCGACAGCCCCTCCCTGGTCGATCCCTCTGAAGAAGGACCTCCTTACTCAGAGATGGGCCACCGTATGGCACCCACGTCCCGACCTTTGGAACCTACACGTGTGGGACCTGGACGGGACGCGGTAGGTTTGAGTACCCTGCCACCTCAGGTGGCGGCTACCATCACTTCCGCTAAGGCCTTGTCCACGAGACAGGCCTATGCATTGAAGTGGAACCTCTTTGTCACCTGGTGCTCTTCTCGCCGAGAAGACCCCACGAAATGCTCAATCGGGTCCGTGCTTTCCTTCCTCCAAGAATGGTTGGAGCGAAGGCTGTCTCCCTCCACCCTGAAGGTCTATGTGGCCGCGATATCGGCTCATCATGACCTGGTGGATTCAAAAACGGTAGGTCAGCACGACCTGGTCAGCAGGTTCCTTAGAGGAGCGAGGAGATTAATACCTCCTCGTCCTCCTCAAATACCCTCTTGGGATCTTGCAGTGGTTCTATCTGCCCTACAGAAAGCTCCCTTTGAGCCCCTACAGTCTGTGGAGCTGAAGTTCCTTTCAATGAAAGTGGCGCTCTTGATTGCTCTGGCTTCCATCAAGAGGGTAGGGGACCTGCAGGCATTTTCGGTTGACGAAGCGTGCCTGGAATTCGTGCCTGGAATATGTGGCCTGGATACGTGCCCAAGGTTCCCACCACTCCCTTCAGGGATCAGGTGGTGAACCTGCAAGCGCTGCCTGTGGAGGAGGCAGACCCAGCCTTGGCACTGCTCTGTCCAGTACGCGTTTCTCCACGTGGGATATGCTTCCCAGTGTACCTTGGTATCAGCGTTGAGCCTAGCCCCTCGTTCGTGCTAAGACTCACGGCAGGGAGCCCTGGTCAACGCAGGATGCTGGAAGATTGTATTGGGACCCCCATTTCGCCAATAACTGACGTAACTCGTAGTGTACTGACTGAAAGGGAACGTCTCGGTTACGTATGTAACCCTCGTTCCCTGAAGGAAGGGAACGGAGACGTTACGTCCCCATGCCACTTCCGCTGTACCGCTGTAACGGCTGGACACTCATCCCTCGGCTCTTCAGCAGGTAACATAATGCGAGATTGCCACGCAACACCCTTTATACCCATGCGGTGGGGCGGGGTTGCGTTATGCAAATTCCGCAGACCCATGGCATCTTCATGCCATTGGCTCGTTTTGTAGAGCTCAAAGGCGATTGGCTTCTAAGCGAAACCCCCATTTCGTCAGTAACTGACGTAGCGTCTCTGTTCCCTTCCTTCAGGGAACGAGGGTTACATACGTAACCGAGACGTTCTCTTGAAAACATGGGATGGAAACGCTGCTTTATTCGCAGATGTTTTATGCAATATTCTAATTTTGTGCATAAATTAAATTCGCAATTTTGAATGGAAGTATGGCTAGTAAAAATCTTGCCCTCTGGGAAGCTCTGAAATTGACTATAAAAGCATTGTATATCATATTCAAAAATTCGAAATACAGTATCAGACAAATGTTTTTTTTTATTTTGAACAGTATTGTTTTGTCATTTCAACTTAATTTTTGGCCCACTGCATGTAATATATGCAATATATAATATTTTCCCATATGCAGTATAGTGAACAATAAACACAAGAACACTTTGTTCGACTGGAATAATTCCAAATAATCCCCCCCCCCCACCCACGTCAACTAAGATGATTATGAAATCGAGCAGAATCCCAATACATTTTTCCCATGATATGCAAGAATGGTTTTAAGGTTCTCCGTAAAAAGTATCGATCTAAACCAAGCAAGGAAGAGATTGCAGATAAACAAATGGATATGTGGTCTCAGTATCGACGTCCTCCCCACAGTCTGCGCCGCGCGTCCCTTTGTAATTATAAAAGAGCCTCGCTTTAGAAAGAAGTTAAAGGCTGAAAACTGAGGCTCTCCTTTAAAGCCTTAAGTTCATATGACTCATCAATGACATTTACAGGCTAGAATGCCATCGCTTTTTCCTTTCTTTGAGCAAAGGATCTTGAGTCTATCATTCGACAATTTATTACATTTCCTTTCTACATGTAGACCTTCAGAAAGAGGTCAAAATTCCTTCCTGCGAAAAGATATGGCTAAATCACATGCATGCTCAAAAATTGATTTTGTTTTATTTACAACAGAAGTCTAATTTAAAATCTAAAGTGTTGCTCCCGTTTTTTAACGACCTTATTCATTGCCTAGAGTTTCTGAAGACATTTGAACAATTATATATGCTTAAATGCACTCATATAATGCGATTAAAGCAGTGGTGCGATTGGAGCTCATGTAAAGCAATGCTGTGATTATGTTAATGTGATTATGCTCATAATTAGAGTAATCATAATTGCAGTAAAATATCTGGAGTATTGCTATTTACAGTCATGCTTAAATCACATTTTTTCCTGTGCTGCTGCTGCAGACGACTTTTGCGCTCATGAAAAGGTTTGCAGATTGATGTGTTTTATTGATGATTGCAAGCATGTTTCTGACAAAATGAAGGAGGCCAGGTAATCTAGAACTGGAGAGCACTTGCATTTGACACAGGCAAATAAAAACAAGCAACTGACAGACCAATTGCATTGGAAAAAAAGGTGCTAAACATCCTTGCAAATAATTTGCACACTTCTTTTTCTTTTCATTTCTTTTCAAACAATTCAGTGTCATGTTATATCAAGGAAACATTCAAATGAAGTAATCAGTGTCAATGCATATTGAAAAAAATATTATATTGAGTGCCTTTTGCTGATTATTGCCTTTCATTCACTTAAATGAATGGTGTTTGTGTGGTCACAGTTTCATTCGCGGATCCTTTATGTCGGATACGATTGACCAATATTGAGTAGCCAACATCTTGGATACGATTCCTAAAAGTTTCGCACATATAGCACACATTACAGACATGCATAAACGGGAATATGTTACGTCTGAAGTAGCCTATATAGAAAGAATAAACTAATCTTATAAATTGCTTGTCCTATGCAGGTTATAAATTGAGGCTATGCAGCCCCATACGCAACAAACTGATGCACTGTGTATTCTGACAGCTTTCTATCAGAACCAGCATTAACTTCTTGAGCAATCTGAGCTACAGCAGCTCGTCTGTTTTGGTGCCATGTGTTCCCCAGGTAAACCATGCACACGCACCCGGCCATCCACGTGATGTAAAAGAAAACGTGATTCATCAGACCAGGCCACCTTCTTCCATTGCTCCGTGGTCCAGTTCTGATGCTCACGTGCCCACTGTTGGCGCTACAGTAGCTCATCTGTTTGATCGGACCACACGGGCCAGCCTTCGCTCCCCACGTGCATCAATGAGCCTTGGCCGCCCATGACCCTGTCGCCGGTTCACCACTGTTCCTTCCTTGGAGCACTTTTGATAGATACTGACCACTGCAGACCGGGAACACCCCACAAGAGCTGCAGTTTTGGAGATGCTCTGACCCAGTCGTCTAGACATCACAATTTGGCCCTTGTCAAACTCGCTCAAATCCTTACGCTTGCCCATTTTTCCTGCTTCTAACACATCAACTTTGAGGACAAAATGTTCACTTGCTGCCTAATATATCCCACCCACTAACAGGTGATGAAGAGATGATCAGTGTTATTCACTTCACCTGTCACCTGGTCATAATGTTATGCCTGATTGGTGTATGTTCTGCATGTGTTTTTCATGAGGTTTGGGGTATTTTTATAACAATAAAGAACTAGAAATGCTAAGCAGGTGTAGCATTCAGTTTATTATAAAACACTATAAATCTGTATGCCCATTATTTAATCAAAATCCACTTTAGATCGCAGTCGGACGTTATTACACGCACTTGATGATGGTTTCTGTGTAGTACCAAACTTTATTGATCTTAATTTCCTGTTGTATGTTGTGCAGCGGATGAGGTTAAATCCAAATGGGAAAACCTATGAGATACATACATGAGGAAAAATGTATTGTATTGGCATTTTCTGCTCGACCTGCACTTTGCAACAACACAAACTTTTAGCATGTTTCCTTTAACAACATCTGACATGTTTATGTTTTACGTGGCATGAGAAAGTCACATAAACCACACGATTAGAGCGGTCAGACTGAAACAGATATCCAGAAATGTGATTTCAAACCACATACGAATGTAGCTCAAAACGAATTTGTACAAATCACATTTTATGTGATTTTTTTTTTATTGCCATTTACACTTGCTAAATCCGATCGGATTCCAGTAAGATATGCACAGAAATGTGATTTGGACTGACAGTCTGAACGAGGCTAAAGTGAACGAGTGAGAGATCTGTAGGTACAGAAGTGATGATCACACACCGCTGTGTTTGCTTTCCTGTTCAACTGGGAATGAAACACACTGAAGGTTCACACTGTGTACGACAGCCGCCGCCGCCGCTCTGTTTATACAGCTCATCTGCCCATGTCGTGGAGGAAAGAGCAGGTCTTGTGTTATAATGAAAGGTAAACACTGGTGAACATTTTAATTCTGGCGAGAGACGCCGATAATAACGTTAATAATTTAGTGTGATTTGAGAGGTCATTGCCTGTCCACTCCACTAATCCATTTAATGAGCTTCAAACATGCCAGCAACTAAATCACAGGCGAAGGTTTTTACAGACCGTAATGCAGGAGGAATCTCTTTTTTTAATTGAGGCAAATCAACATTTCCTGCAATTATGATCAGTGTTATTTCAGTACTATTTATATACTAATTAGTTTTGAAATGTATTTATTTTTATTCATTAGTAATTTTGTTTTTATTTAGCTTTACTTTCAGTTTTAGTTTTGTCATTCTAGTACTTCAAGGCCAAGGCAACATTTTTAATTTCCGTAAATTTTTTTTTTTTTTAATCTAATATTTCTATTTTAGATTATTTTCTTTCATCTTAAACACACAAAAAATTATTAATCCTTTAACAGTTTTTAGTTTTAACAAAAATTTGTTTTAAGAACATTTAGCTAACATTCCCACGTAGGAGTTCTCGCGACCTTTCGCAATGTTCCCTAAAAGTTCTCTAAAGGTGACGAAAATCCCAAACGTTTATAGAACATTAGGGTTCCTAAACGTCCTCTTTTGGTTGTGAAAGTGCTGCAGTTCAAGGTTCCCGATATGACTTTAGGGGGACGTTCCATTTTAGTTATTCTATGGTCACACAGCAACGTTACAAAGAGGACATTTGGGATGTTAACAGAACACTCTCATGCGGTTCCCTGTTCCCATGGTCTCTGTGAATACAGTAAGAGACGATGCTAACTTTAGCCACATTAGCAAATTCAGAAAGGCCATTTTCAAACACACACATTATTCACTCAAACATGTTCTGAAAACATTCAGTAAACGTGATGGACCAAAAAATAACATTCTAGGTTGGCCCCCTAACGGTCCTGCAAATGTTATGGGAATGTGTAGAGGGAACGTCCTATAGTAATGGTCCCCTAAACATTCCCAGAATGTCCTGAATGTTCCATGAAGGTCCGCCAAATAATGTCCCTGAACCCTTTAAAGAACTCCACATCATGACCGTCTCGGAACGTTCTGGGAACATCAAATTTCCAAATAAAATATGATTCCCTAAATGTTCCGAGAATGTCCTAAACGTTCCATGAAGGTCCACCAAATAACATCCCCCAACCCTCTAAAGAGCTCCACATCATGAACGTTCTGGGAACGCTAAGAGGCGACGTTCTTGACACCAGCGGGGATGTTCTGAAAACATTCTGGGAACGTGACATTTCTAGCAAGGATTCCCATTAAGCGCTGGAAACATTATTTTGGAATGTTTTCTAAACGTCCATTTTTTAAAATGTTTTAAAAATATTTTTTTCCTTTGTTATACATTGCATTTTATCATTCTTCAAATGTTATGGGAATGTTACTTTTGAATGTTCTCGGAATGTTCTGAAACAAGTAGTAACATTTAAAAAATTCAGTGAACGATGCTAACGTTTTGAGAACATTATTAAATATCAGATAATTTTGAATGAACCTTCTATTAACGTCACTGGAAGAATGTTGTGTAAATACAATTATGCCCCCTTTGCAGCAGGAAAAACACAAGGTCTATACAGCTTCTATGCTCATTTAGACATGATGTAATTGGCACATAATGGTGTGAGGGGACCTGTTATAAGCCCGTGTGCACTGCAGGGCCTCGTATACCAGCGGCTGCAAATACATACACTTTAATGTAGAAAGAATCTCTAGAAGGCTTTGTTGTTGACTCTTGTATCTACTACAAAGGATCTGCAATAAATTAAATCAGAGGTTACATTCTTTATATTTATCTGGCACGGTGTATGTTATTCTTGATGTAGTTGTTTCCATGGGAGTCTGGGATTTGAGAAAATAATTGCGCTCATATTTCAAAGGTAGCGCTCCCTGCAGCGATGGGAGGGGAAGCTTCAGGTGAACAATCCTCCGGGTTCTGTCACTTTATCTGAGAGATTGTAAAGACAGAAGAGAAATGGAGGGGAAAAGCTAAAGAAGAAATGCACCAGTGCTCCCAGAATGGGCTCAACAAACACACACACACGAGGGCAGAGCATATGGTTTGGCAGATGTGGGCCCCAAGGTGACACTGATCATTGCAAAGCCCGAGGTGCTCTCAGCATTTCTAATTATGAAGTGATCACTGCCTTTTCAACACACCATTTCATACATTAAGACTCAAGCACTGTGATTTATTCAACATCCCATGGGCCTCCTAACAATACCAGCCATCAGAGCCTGTGACATGCATGTTATTAGGAGAGGGATATTACTATATAAGACATCTATTATTCTCACCAGAGCTGAATTCATTTGATCAGAAAATATGGTAAAAACAGTGAAATATTTTTACAATTTAAAGAAACTGTTTTCTATGTAAATATATAATAAAGTGTAATTTATTCCTGTGATCAAAGCGGAATTTTCAGCATCATTACTCCAGTCTTCAGTGTCACATGATCCTTCACAAATCATTCTGATATGATTTGATGCTCATTATCAAATGTTGGAAGCAGCTTTAGATTTTTGTGGAAACTGATACATTTTATTTTTTAGGATTCTTTGATGAATAGAAAGCATTTAAGTGAAATAGAATCTTTTGTAACATTATAAAGCTTTACTGCCACTTTTGATTGTCCTTGCTGATTAAAAATAGTAATTCCTTTAAAAAAAACCCTGAACTTTTGAGCAGTAGTGTATTGTGATGAAGAAGTGAATGAGATGTGTAAACCGCACTGTTGCTTGGAGTTATGTATGTGTGTAAACATATATGGAATTATTAGCAATTAAATCGATTAACCAGCCTACCATGTAATTAATTTAATGATCCACGGTTTACACTCATGTTTTCATCGACTGACACTTCTGTTTAGCTTTAGAGACAAACAAACTGAAGGTTGCCTGTAAAGAGTCTGGCTAAATTGTAAGAGTGTTCGGCCTAGCTAGTTCAGACAGGATCAATCAGACGTGCAGCCAAACATGAAATATAAAACAGCAAAACTGGTGATTCTTTATTTCACCATTCACGCAAATCATGACCGCCTTGTCTCTGGAGATTGGATTGTCAGATGATCTCTGTGGAGGATTTTCTTTCTTTCCTCAGCAGAGAAACCGTCTGTCTCTGTGTTTCTTTGTCACAGAACAAACTCTAAAGGCCTGCTGGTGAACAGGAAGCAAACTTGGCCAGGATGAACCGCAGACGGTTCTTATCACACCTGCCAAGCTGTTACTCTGTCAGCAAAGTCCCAGAATCGACTGCTTAAATCCACAGTGCGGAGCACCAGTCTGATCCGACAGTAAATAAAACACAATAAGGTTAATGGAATAGAACAGGGATTCATAACAGTGCTAATGTTGATGATGATAAATCAACAATGCTCAGAATTGCGCAATATAAACTCGCAATTGCGAGTTGTAAAGTGAATTGCGAGATATAAAGTCAGAATTGCGAGATATAAAATCAGAATTGCTTCAATGGAATTGACCTAGAGCTTTTATAGCCTCTGTTAGTGACATCATCAGAATGCGCCAGCATCAGAGGCTATAAATAGATGAGCCCACAGCTGCATCATCAGGTCTTTTGTCTTCAGAGGCCATTCTGTGTTGGTGTGCGTCAAAAAAAAATCTCTCTCTCTTTATCTGACTACAGATCTTTGTTAGGAGTTAGATTTCAACTGGCAGTGTGCAGATTTTCTCTTTCTCATCTCTGTCTCACAAGTGAAAAGAGTTAAATCAAAGAAAAACAAGCAGAAAAATGAGTCAACAACAAAGTAAGCGCTGTGTCCCTCCATGTTCTTTTCCTATGCCAGAAATGGATACACACACTTACTGCTTTGTTTGTTTGGGGGAAGAGCACGCGGCTGCTGCGTTGGAGCAGGGCGAGTGCGAGCACCGTGAGTTATTCACAGTTGAAATGCTTTGTGCTCGTCTTGGCTACTTCCAGACCACACCCATATTACATCGCGGGGCTCCCGCAGGGATTTGGCTGACGAACAAGAGACGGGTCCGTCCCTTTCACTTGCTCGCTCACCAGATCTACAGTGGGGAGAACAAGTATTTGATACACTGCCGATTTTGCAGGTTTGCCCACTTACAAAGCATGTAGAAGTCTGTAATTTTTATCATAGGTACACTTCAACTGTGAGAGACAGAATCTAAAACAAAAATCCAGAAAATCACATTGTATGATTTTTAAGTAATTAATTTGCATTTTATTGCATGACATAAGTATTTGATACATCAGAAAAGCAGAACTTAATATTTGATAAAGAAACCTTTGTTTGCAATTACAGAGATCATATGTTTCCTGTAGTTCTTGACCAGGTTTGCACACACTGCAGCAGGGATTTTGGCCCACTCCTCCATACAGACCTTCTCCAGATCCTTCAGGTTTCGGGGCTGTCGCTGGGTAATACGGACTTTCAGCTCCCTCCAAAGATTTTCTATTGGGTTCAGGTCTGGAGACTGGCTAGGCCACTCCAGGACCTTGAGATGCTTCTTACAGAGCCACTCCTTAGTTGCCCTGGCTGTGTGTTTTGGGTCGTTGTCATGATGGAAGACCCAGCCACGACCCATTTTCAATGCTCTTACTGAGGGAAGGAGGTTGTTGGCCAAGATCTCGCGATATATGGCCCCATCCATCCTCCCCTCAATACGGTGCAGTCGTCCTGTCCCCTTTACAGAAAAGCATCCCCAAACAATGATGTTTCCACCTCCATGCTTCACGGTTGGGATGGTATTCTTGGGGTTGTACTCATCCTTCTTCTTCCTCCAAACACGGCGAGTGGAGTTTAGACCAAAAAGCTCTATTTTTGTCTCATCAGACCACATGACCTTCTCCCATTCCTCCTCTGGATCATCCAGATGGTCATTGGCAAACTTCAGACGGGCCTGGACATGCGCTGGCTTGAGCAGGGGGACCTTGCGTGCGCTGCAGGATTTTAATCCATGACGGCATAGTGTGTTACTAATGGTTTTCTTTGAGACTGTGGTCCCAGCTCTCTTTAGGTCATTGACCAGGTCCTGCCGTGTAGTTCTGGGCTGATCCCTCACCTTCCTCATGATCATTGATGCCCCATGAGGTGAGATCTTGCATGGTGCCCCAGACCAAGGGAGATTGACCGTCATCTTGAACTTCCATTTTTCTAATAATTGCGCCAACAGTTGTTGCTTTCTCACCAAGCTGCTTGCCTATTGTCCTGTAACCCATCCCAGCCTTGTGCAGGTCTACAATTTTATCCCAGATGTCCTTACACAGCTCTCTGGTCTTGGCCATTATGGAGAGGTTGGAGTCTGTTTGATTGAGTGTGTGGACAGGTGTCTTTTATACAGGTAACGAGTTCAAACAGGTGCAGTTAATACAGGTAATGAGTGGAGAACAGGAGGGCTTCTTAAAGAAAAACTAACAGGTCTGTGAGAGCCAGAATTCGTACTGGTTGGTAGGTGATCAAATACTTATGTCATGCAATAAAATGCAAATTAATTATTTAAAAATCATACAATGTGATTTTCTGGATTTTTGTTTTAGATTCTGTCTCTCACAGTTGAAGTGTACCTATGATAAAAATTACAGACCTCTACATGCTTTGTAAGTGGGCAAACCTGCAAAATCGGCAGTGTATCAAATACTTGTTCTCCCCACTGCATATGTTCCCTCGTGTGATTCCGAAGCGCGCCCCGGTGCTTCTTCGGGTCATGCAGGGGACGACAATGAATCTCTTGGATCTGCGGACTTCGAGTAGCCAACCTCTGAGCGTTCCTCGCACGACAATAAATCCGCCGATGAATTAATCTAGGTGGTTACTCGCACGGTGGCCAGATTACAGCTTGACTGGCCTCGCGAACAAGGGACCCCCAAATGTAATAAGCTAGAGGATAGGTTTCTATCAAAGTCATGGAGAAAACCACATACATTCCATGTCTTTGTGCCTTCAACGTCGACTCTTTCGACTATCGTGGGTGCGAAGTCGCGGGGGTATGCGGAGATGCCTCCGATTGAAGAGACGCTCGCGAGCTATCTCTTGCCTGGGTCTGCATTTTCACTTTCACAAGACCTACCCTCCATACTAAGCCCTGTAAAACAACTTCGGCTATCGTGGGAAAAGCTTATCAAGCTGCAGGTCAGGCTGGTGCTGCGTTGAACACTATGACAGTGTTACAGGCATACCAGGCTGACCTCTTGAAGGACATTACGATTGACGGGGATGAAAGATAAAGACTGCGTTTTTCTCATTGATTCCCCGGTTTCTCCCTCTGGCCTGTTTGGCGACTCAGTAAACACAGTAGTCTCCAGGTTCAGAGAAGTTAAAAAGCATGAGGAAGTTTTTGTACAGTTCCTTCCTAACCGAGAGGGGAGGGGCCATCGGCCACCCAACCTCTCCCTGGTCCTTCAAGAGAAAGGGAGGTGAAAAAGCAGAGTGTGGCGAGTCGCACTCCCCCTTGAAAAGACTGGGAGCTGGCTCGTCGCACTCAACAAACTCCCAGGGTGGACCTCAGGACTATTATTAATAAAAAGAAGTCCTTACAGTCTTGCGCCAGTCTGGTGGGGGTAGCCCCCCCGTGGGACGGGGCGCGTCAAACATTTTCCCGCTACCCTTACAAAACCACTCCATCCCCGCCGCCTCTGGTGATTTGGGGGGCAGCCGTTTCCAGCGAAATGTTAGACATTCTGTGTCTAAATCCTGCTATCATCCAGGACATAGAACTACATCTAACATCCCCTCAACAGGTAGTGTCAAAATTGTTACCACTCTCAGAGAGTCTGGCAGCGTGGAAACTTCTGCCAGGCGTTTCTGCATGGGAATCTAATTATTTGTTGTCCTCCACATTTCAACGGCGTGATCTCCACTTCTGTGAAGCCGGAGCTGGCGCACGTACTGTCACAAGAGCTACAAACTCTACTCAACAAAGAGGCCATAGAACATGTTCCTCTTCCGGAGAGAGAGTTGGGCTATTACAGCAGATACTTCCTGGTTCCCAAGAAGGGTGGGGGGGTTGCATCCAATCTTAGATCTTTGAGGCTTAAACCGTACAGTTAAAGTGCTCAAGTTCAAGATGTTAACCGTAAAGACGGTCGTGTCACAAATTCAACATCACGATTGGTTCGTCACGATTGATCTGAAGGACGCATGTTTTCACATATAAATATTGCCACAACACAGGAAGTTCCTGAGGTTCGCTTTCGGGGGCAAAGCTTACCAATTTCGGGTTCTTCCATTCGGCCTAGCCTCGTCACCCCGCACGTATATAAAATGCATGGATGCAGCACTGGCTCCATTACGATTACGGGGCATTCACATTTTGAATTACATAGACGATTGGTTAATACTAGCACAATCGCGAGAGATGGCGCTTCAACACAAAGACATCGTGTTAGCTCATCTAGTTCTAGGATTCGGTCACGATGCGGGCACAACTGTTTCCCGCTCGAACCGAGACCATTTAGCATACCCTGAGCAAAGTCAAGCTAGGCCAAGATCTCACTGTTCGACAGTACCAAAGAGTGTTAGGTCTCATGGCATCAGCATCCACAGTGATCCCTTTGGGGTTGTTGCACATAAGACCGTTTCAGTTGTGGCTCAAAGCCAGAGGTTTTTAGGGCCAATCCTCAAAGGCAAATAAAAGTGGCACGCTGCGTGGCTTCGTACACTAACTATGTGGTTCAGACCCCGGTTTTTTGCATTGGGTCCCACTCTAGGGGCGCCTTGCCATTGCAGATTGTTAACGACAGATGCCTCCCTGACGGGCTGGGAGTCTTAAGTGGTCGTCCAGCCCAAGGGGAATGGGAGGGTCATCAGCTCGATGGGCACATTAACTGCCTCGAGTTGATGGCTGTATTTCTGGCCCTGAAATACTTTCTCCCCCAGTTGAGGGGCTGTCATGTCCTAGTGCGGGTGGACAACACAGCAACAGTCTCTTACATAAATCACCAGAGAGGTCTGCGCTCACGCAATCTGAACAGAACAGTGAGGCGGATTTTCCCTGGGCCCAGGACAAGTTCCTGTCACTCAGGGCAGTGTACATTCTGGGGCAATTGAATGTGGGAGCGGATTTACTGTCCAGACAGAAATTACAGATGGGGGAATGGAAACTCCACCCAGAAATAATGAATCAGATCTGGACCAGATTTTACAAAGCAGAAATGGACCTCTTCGCCTCTTTTCAGACAGCGCAATGTTCCCTCTATTTTGAGTCACCCAGTCCCGCTGGGTCTGGATGCGATGGCACACACATGGCCCAAAATGTGCCTGTATGCGTTCCTCCAGTCTCTCTGCTCCCGGGAGTTCTAGCCAGAGTTCGCCAGCAAGGATCTTGCATCTTACTGATAGCGCTGCGTTGGCCGAACAGAGTATGGTCCTCGGGGATAATGTCTCTCCTTAACGGCTCGTCATGGGCGATTCCGGAGAGGAGGGACCTTCTGTCTCAGGCAGGGGGCACGATATTCCATCCCAGGCCTGACCTGTGGAACCTTCATGATGGGTACCAACTGAGGGACACTGGGTTTTCGCCTGACGTTATTGAGACCATTCTAAGTGCTAGGGCTTCCTCCACTAGAAAAAGTTATGTAAATAGGGTGTCTTTGAAGGATGGTGTATGACACATAATGCAGGTCCAGTCAATTGTCAGATTGCTTCAGTTCTAGACTTCCTGCAGGAAAAGTTGTCAACAGGCACATGCCCCGCCACTCTCAGGGTTTATGTGGCCGCGCTTTCTGCCTGCCACGCCTTGGTTGACGGGGTGCCACTCGGGAGACATCCTCTGCTCGCTCGTTTCATTCGTGCGATTGAGGCCTCCCGTAAGAACCAAGATCCCTTCATGGGACTTAGCTATAGTCCTCGAGGGTCTGTTTGAAACCTCCTTTGAACCTCTAGAGTCAGCGTCTGAAAAACTTCTGACCCTAAAGATGGTTTTCCTTATGGCTATAACTTCCTTAAAGAGAATCGGGGACATGCAGGCTCTGTCGATATTGCCATCCTGCTTAGACTTTGCCCCAGGAATGGTGAAAGTGATATTGCATTCTCATCCTGACTACCTGCCTAAGGTTCCTTTCTCGACTGTACATCCTGTCACTCTTGAGACCTTCTGCCCTCTGCTGTTCTCAACGCCGGATCAGGAGAAACTTCATAGACTGTGACCAGTTCGTGCTCTTCAGGCCTACGTCCACCGCACTAGCCAGTGGCGTAAGTCAGAGCAACTGTTTGTTTGTTATGGGGGCCGTAACAGAGGTGCGGCCGCCACCAAACAGACCATGTCACATTGGGTCAGGGATGCTATTGCTCTCGCCTATGAGGCACGTGGCCAAGCTTCGCCAACAGGCTTAAGGGCTCACTCCACCAGGGGGGTCGCCTCCTCTACTGCTTTAGCAAGAGGTGCCCCCTTACAACTTGTTTGTGATGCGGCAGGTTTGTCCTCTCCGCACACATTCATAAAGTTTTATAGTTTGGATGCTCATGCCACTCCGGGCTCTCACGTCCTTGAGTCGACATCACAAGCTAATGTCTGAGGCTTTCTTGCGTTCTTGTGAGCACACCTACACAACATCTTCCCAGACCCAGACATCTTCAAGCATGGCGGCGTGGATATTCTCGTTCCCGATAGTGCTAAGCAGCGCAGGATTGAGTGTAGCTTTTGAAAGGGAACGGTCCGGGTTACTTGACTGTAACCCTGTTCCCCGATAAAGTGGAACGAGATGCTGCATTGCTTTGCCGTGCTGAAGATGTCCCAGGACTGCTCTTCAGACAAAATATCCTGACAATGCAGCTGTGGGCTCATCTATTTATAGCCTCTGATGCTGGCGCATTCTGATGATGTCACTAACAGAGGCTATAAAAGCTCTAGGT
The DNA here is from genome assembly GCA_039654105.1 of Coreius guichenoti. Classification (NCBI taxonomy): domain Eukaryota; kingdom Metazoa; phylum Chordata; class Actinopteri; order Cypriniformes; family Gobionidae; genus Coreius; species Coreius guichenoti. The sequence goes on along the minus strand of CM077189.1, from coordinate 1,578,732 downwards.
CAATTCCATTGACGTGTTTACACAGTATATTTACAGCTGGTCACGATAAAGACGTTCCTAATAGCGCTAAGCAGCGCAGCATCTCGTTCCGCTTTATCAGGGAACAGGGTTGCCGTCAAGTAACCCGGTCAGAATTGCGAGATATTCTGACTTTTTGTTCCTCGCAACTGCAAGTTTATATCACGCAATTCTGAGAAAAAAGGTCGCAACTACATTTTCTTTTTTTTTTTATTCTGTGGCGGAAACAAGCTTCCATATATTATAATTAGTGTAACTGATATAAATATTATTTTGAATATATTTCAATGAAAATAAAAAATAATTGGAGTCTGTCTAGTGTTTTATTGGGTGATATTTGCAGTGTGATTTTACAAAACGTCTTTTGTTGTTCTGTTCAGTGGGCAGCAGTTGACCAAATATGGATGTGTAAAAAACGCAAATGCGCGCACACACACACACACACACACACACGAGCCACGCACGCACACACACACACACACACACACACACACAGCGACACACACGCACGCACACACACACGCACACAGAGCGACAAACACACAGTGACACACTCAAAAAAGTGTGTTTTTCAAGAGGGAAGGATTATACTAAATCCAAAATTGAATGCTCTGAAAATCTATCATCTTAACGCAGCATATCTCTAAATCTGTTCTGAATCCCTTATTCAATCTGGAAGGCACATATGAACGCTGTGCTGAAAACAGGTTCATTTACAGGAAGGAAATTTTGCAACTCAGAGGTTTATTTACATGCATAGACGCGATTGCAGGATGTCTTTGCATAAAATAAAGTTGGGATTATCTGGCTAGAATGGGACTCTATTGTTTTGTGTATACTGTTACTGTAAATGTATTGTCATATGAGTTCAGTGCTGGTTCTCTAGTGCGTTTTTAGAAAGATGCTCTGCATATGGTTGGTATGAAGTTACAGCCGTGGTTCTCAGGCCTCCAAAGATTTATTTAAAGGTGTAGTGTGTGTGGTGAATTTTAGCGGCATCTAGTGGTGAGGTTGTGAATTGCATCCCCCACCGCTCACCCCTCCCTTTCAGAGCACATAGAGAAGCTACGGGGGCCGACACAGGACAAAAATGTCGTTGTCGGAGAGAGCAGAGAGTAGCTAGCGCTCTGTAGAGAAGTTTGTCCGTTTAGGGCTACTGTAGAAACATGACGGCGCAAAATGGCGATTTCACTGTAAGCGATGTATGGAGATAGAAATGGATCAGGTAATAAAAACATAACGGTACATTATGTAAGTTCTTTATACTCCACTGAAAACATAGTTATGTATATTATATTGCATTTTTGTCAATAGATCCTCATAAATACTACACACTGAACCTTTAAAAAGGAAATTATTTAAAAACTTTTCTCAGGTCAGACAGCAACACATCAGGATGGTTTCCGGTCTGACAATGCCTTCGAGCTGAACTGCTCATCAATATATAAACATCATAAAAGCAGAGAGTATTTTACAGTAATGGGCACGTCCTTGAGTGCACTTTTCAATATGTAAATATTGGTCCTCTTTAGTTATATGACAGACAAACTAAATGAGAGATTCTCTTTAGTTGGTTTCAGGATGAAAGATTTTGCTTAAAATTAATTATAAATGAGAAATTAGGACTTAAAGGGGTCATGAACTGAGAAAACTCTCAAAAACAAAAGAAAGCTTTTGACATATAAGAGGTCATCATACTATAAGAATATTCTGTAAGTTTCAGAACTGAAAACTTCATTGTTAGTCAAAAAACAGCTTTTATTGTAACCAAGCCTAGAGAACGTCTCGTAGTGGAATGTGTCTGTCATAGATGGTGAAAGACCGCCTCTGCAGAAGATCAACGCCTACTTCATCATCACAACTTTGGCCCCGCCCACTGGAGTGTTAGTGAGATGACGAGGAGAGAAGAGCAGTACAGGATCACTGGACTCAAAATAACATTACCTTCCAAAGGATCCTAATGCTAGGAATGTGCTTATTTATATTCAACAATGTGAATGTCTCAGTTGAGCATTATTTATTTGTATTCACTACATTTCACTGTGGATTCTTTGGGAAATCAGTCGCAATTTCAGCGCAGGCTTTGCAAACAGACTTTTACGATATGGACTCGACAGTAATGCCACAACATGTAAGTAACCGTGTTAATTCTAATGCCTGATCTGAGACCAGTGATTTCTGATATGTAATGATTCATGTACAGTCAGATGTTCTTTGTCTATATGTCAGTGAATCAAACCAGTGACTAAACGCTCAACTTCACATTGTTTCTCTTAGTAGGATGAAAATAATCTGTTATTTAAACTGTGATTAAATTACAAACCCGATTCCAAAAAAGTTGGGACACTGTACAAATTGTGAATAAAAAAGGAATGCAATAATTTACAAATCTCATAAACTTATATTTTATTCACAATAGAATATAGATAACATATCAAATGTTGAAAGTGAGACATTTTGAAATGTCATGCCAAATATTGGCTCATTTTGGATTTTATGAGAGCTATACATTCCAAAAAAGTTGGGACAGGTAGCAATAAGAGGCCGGAAAAGTTAAATGTACATATAAGGAACAGCTGGAGGACCAATTTGCAACTTATTAGGTCAATTGGCAACATCATTGGGTATAAAAAGAGCCTCTCAGAGTGGCAGTGTCTCTCAGAAGTCAAGATGGGCAGAGGATCACCAATTCCCCCAATGCTGCGGCGAAAAATAGTGGAGCAATATCAGAAAGGAGTTTCTCAGAGAAAAATTGCAAAGAGTTTGAAGTTATCATCATCTACAGTGCATAATATCATCCAAAGATTCAGAGAATCTGGAACAATCTCTGTGCGTAAGGGTCAAGGCCGGAAAACCATACTGGATGCCCGTGATCTTCGGGCCCTTAGACGGCACTGCATCACATACAGGAATGCTACTGTAATGGAAATCACAACATGGGCTCAGGAATACTTCCAGAAAACATTGTCGGTGAACACAATCCACCGTGCCATTCGCCGTTGCCGGCTAAAACTCTATAGGTCAAAAAAGATGATCCAGAAGCGCAGGCGTTTTCTCTGGGCCAAGGCTCATTTAAAATGGACTGTGGCAAAGTGGAAAACTGTTCTGTGGTCAGACGAATCAAAATTTGAAGTTCTTTTTGGAAAACTGTGACGCCATGTCATCCGGACTAAAGAGGACAAGGACAACCCAAGTTGTCATCAGCGCTCAGTTCAGAAGCCTGCATCTCTGATGGTATGGGGTTGCATGAGTGCATGTGGCATGGGCAGCTTACACATCTGGAAAGGCACTATCAATGCTGAAAGGTATATCCAAGTTCTAGAACAACATATGCTCCCATCCAGACGTCGTCTCTTTCAGGGAAGACCTTGCATTTTCCAACATGACAATGCCAGACCACATACTGCATCAATTACAACATCATGGCTGCGTAGAAGAAGGATCCGGGTACTGAAATGGCCAGCCTGCAGTCCAGATCTTTCACCCATAGAAAACATTTGGCGCATCATAAAGAGGAAGATGCGACAAAGAAGACCTAAGACAGTTGAGCAACTAGAAGCCTGTATTAGACAAGAATGGGACAACATTCCTATTCCTAAACTTGAGCAACTTGTCTCCTCAGTCCCCAGACGTTTGCAGACTGTTATAAAAAGAAGAGGGGATGCCACACAATGGTAAACATGGCCTTGTCCCAACTTTTTTGAGATGTGTTGATGCCATGAAATTTAAAATCAACTTATTTTTCCCTTAAAATGATACATTTTCTCAGTTTAAACATTTGATATGTCATCTATGTTGTATTCTGAATAAAATATTGAAATTTGAAACTTCCACATCATTGCATTCTGTTTTTATTCACAATTTGTACAGTGTCCCAACTTTTTTGGAATCGGGTTTGTATATATAGAAAGCGATCAAAGAACGCTCCCTTTACCATCGCTGAAGCTGTCAATCAAACAGCACGAGTTTATCAGTGACTGAGTTCTGGACTCGTGTCAAAACTCCCGTTATAATCAACAAATCTCTTATTTATATTGTGTTTGCACTGTTAGTTATGATGAAAGCATTCGTTAGAGTCAGGGTAGGAAAAATGCCTTTTTCTAAATTATGAAATTTTTTGATGTAAAAATCATACTAACATTATAATATCTTTATCATTATAGTTATTGTCCTTTGTGTAAACAACTACAAACGTTCAACCAGTTATTTGGTCGTTAATACTGGTCCTTAAAAAACGTTCTTTATACACTCACCTAAAGGATTATTAAGAACACCATACTAATACTGTGTTTGACCCCCTTTCGCCTTCAGAACTGCCTTAATTCTACGTGGCATTGATTCAACAAGGTGCTGAAAGCATTCTTTAGAAATGTTGGCCCATATTGATAGGATAGCATCTTGCAGTTGATGGAGATTTGTGGGATGCACATCCAGGGCACGAAGCTCCCGTTCCACCACATCCCAAAGATGCTCTATTGGGTTGAGATCTGGTGACTGTGGGGGCCATTTTAGTACAGTGAACTCATTGTCATGTTCAAGAAACCAATTTGAAATGATTCGAGCTTTGTGACATGGTGCATTATCCTGCTGGAAGTAGCCATCAGAGGATGGGTACATGGTGGTCATAAAGGGATGGACATGGTCAGAAACAATGCTCAGGTAGGCCGTGGCATTTAAACCATGCCCAATTGGCACTAAGGGGCCTAAAGTGTGCCCCCCACACCATTACACCACCACCACCAGCCTGCACAGTGGTAACAAGGCATGATGGATCCATGTTCTCATTCTGTTTACGCCAAATTCTGACTCTACCATCTGAATGTCTCAACAGAAATCGAGACTCATCAGACCAGGCAACATTTTTCCAGTCTTCAACTGTCCAATTTTGGTGAGCTCGTGCAAATTGTAGCCTCTCTTTCCTATTTGTAGTGGAGATGAGTGGTACCCGGTGGGGTCTTCTGCTGTTGTAGCCCATCCGCCTCAAGGTTGTGCGTGTTGTGGCTTCACAAATGCTTTGCTGCATACCTCGGTTGTAACGAGTGGTTATTTCAGTCAAAGTTGCTCTTCTATCAGCTTGAATCAGTCGGCCCATTCTCCTCTGACCTCTAGCATCAACAAGGCATTTTCGCCCACAGGACTGCCGCATACTGGATGTTTTTCCCTTTTCACACCATTCTTTGTAAACTCTAGAAATGGTTGTGCGTGAAAATCCCAGTAACTGAGCAGATTGTGAAATACTCAGACCGGCCCGTCTGGCACCAACAACCATGGCACGCTCAAAATTGCTTAAATCACCTTTCTTTCCCATTCTGACATTCAGTTTGGAGTTCAGGAGATTGTCTTGACCAGGACCACACCCCTAAATGCATTGAAGCAACTGCCATGTGATTGGTTGATTAGATAATTGCATTAATGAGAAATTGAACAGGTGTTCCTAATAATCCTTTAGGTGAGTGTACATTTGTTCATGGAATGATTTTTCTGAAAAGTTTTAGTTGGTTGTTTGTATAACGTTTTTAAATATTACTTAAAGTCCCCAAGAAATCAAAATGTTTTTTGTCTTTTAGTATGAATATGTTAGTCTTACTGTTATCTATAAACTAGTGTGCTATAAACAAAGACAAAATTTGTATTTAGAAGATATAAGCGTTCAAAACTTACAGTCTCTTAATTATGCCACTATGATCAATGATTTTGATGACATCACTCTGCACTTCAGCTTCTCATCAGATTTTCTGTCCAATCAAATGCTCTCTAAAATCTGAAGCCCCACCCCCTACATTATGAATAGACGCTGAAGCTGCTGCTGAAATCGGTCACACAGTGCACTATTTAGGGGATAGGGAACGATCAGACAGTGCACTATATAGGGGATAGGGAACGATCAGACAGTGCACTATATAGGGGATGGGGAACGAGCAGACAGTGCACTATATAGGGGATGGGGAACCATCAAACAGTGCACTATATAGGGGATAGGGAACCATCAGACAGTGCACTATATAGGGGATAGGGAACAATCAGACCGTGCACTATATACGGGATAGGGAACCATCAGACAGTGCACTATATAGGAGATAGGGAACCATCAGACAGTGCATTATGTAGGGGATAGGGAACGATCAGACCGTGCACTATATACGGGATAGGGAACCATCAGACAGTGCACTATATAGGAGATAGGGAACCATCAGACAGTGCATTATATAGGGGATAGGGAACGAGCAGACAGTGCACTATATAGGGGATAGGGAACGATCAGATCGTGCACTATATAGGGGATAGGGAACGATCAGACAGTGCACTATATAGGGGATAGGGAACGATCAGACAGTGCACTATATAGGGGATAAGGAACGATCAGTGCATTAGGAGAAAACTGGCTTTACCGAGCTCAACGGCTCTGGCCGAGCTGTGATATAAACTAAAATGCTATTTAAAAAAAGGGGAGGAGCTGCTCGATATGCCCCGCCCTCTCTTCCTGTTTCAGTGGAAATTACGTCAACACACTGAATAATGCTTTGCGTTTTAAGGCACTTCAGTGGGCCTTTAAATACTTGTTTCAAAATTTTCATATTCAAAAAGTAACGTTTCCATAATGTGAAATTATAAAATGGAACGTTCCCTTAGTGTTTTTGCTAACCTTCACATAAATGGGATTTTTTTTTTTTTTTATAACATTTAAAAAATGATGTTCAGAGAACATTCAGAAATAATGTTTTCATAATGCTGGGATGACAAGGCACTTATCGATAGGGCTATAAAGGGTACATAAGTCAAAAAAGGTTGAAGTAAAGGTCCATTTCTTGCACTGAGATGTCTGTATTCTAGACACTTGCCACATGAACACGTCCCGCTCAGGTTTCATGTTCCCTGTGCCAGAGCCAATCAGTGTGAGCCGAGGCAGCTCTTCATGGCTGATGCTCACTCTCAGTTGACAGCACTGACCTTAATCACAGGCACAATGAATGAGCCAACATTTCCACTGCAACCCTGCCAAGGATCTGTCATTAGACATGTAACGGCCTCTGACAGTGTGTGTCCGTGTGCCAGCGCCCAACCTCTCCTCAAACAGCAGGTTTTTGCTCGACCTGTTCTGGCCTGCTTTACAGGATAAGGGTGAAAGTGAGGGGAAAAACCTGGACGTAAAAGAGGAGACAGGTTTAAGTGGGTCGCCGTGTGACATTTGAGTTGCACGCAAAAGCATCATGACTGACTGAACCCAAGTTCACATTTTACACTTCACACGCACTGATGAATGTTATTCAATTCACATGGGCGATTGGGTTTTTATTACGGGGATTGTTATTTTTTTCTGTCAATTTTACATTCAATTAGTTTTGCAATCCATTCTATATTTTTTAAATATGCTTATGTCATGCTATTTGATTTTCTATTTTAGGATAAACCGAGGAGGGAATTCACTGAGGAAATAAAAATCACACCTTCTTAAAATGTTGTTTATTTGCATGTGAGTTGTTTTACCACTAACATAATTTTGCAAATGAAGAATTCGTGATGAATGCAAAAATGTGTGCTGCTCTGCTTTTTAGTCATAAAACATTATGCTATTATTACCAGCTTTCCAGAATTAAAAATATACACTTACACTTTATTTTAATGTGTCCCTGTTACAGTGTAATTATACATTTAAGTACTGAGCAATATTAATGTGGTTAGGGTTGGATTAGTTGCATGCAATTATGCCTAATTTATAGTTATTACTATAGTAAATGCATGTAACGTGTAACAAGGACACATTGAAATAGTGTTACCAAATATTTTAAATACATTTTTTTTAAATTATTCAAACTTTTCCCATCACAATAAATTAAACTAAAACCTTTCGATTATAATTTTAACAGTTTATAGCATGTACCAGTCCAATGTTTTGTTAACAAGGCACAATCTTTATTAAAATTATGAAATGAAATTAAAATGATTTTATTTAAAATTAAAGTTCAAAATTAATGTTATTAAATATTAAAAATATAACATTAAATATATTAAAAATTTTATTAATATATATTTATATATAATCCATATTTTTTTATTATAATTCCATAATGCAAGTGGTAATTATGGAAGCTTGTTTCCGCCACACAATAAAACATTTTAAAAGATTATTGCGACTTTATAACTCACTCTTTTATCTCACTCACAATCTCAATTCTGAATTGCGAGTTATAAAGTCAGAATTGCGAGATATAAAGTCAGTATAAAGTCAGAATTGCAAGATATAACGTCTCAGTTACGTATGTAACCTTAGTTCCCTGAAGAGGGAACGAGACGCTGCGTCAAAACGCTGTGGTAACGCCTCTGCGTGATTGCGTCGTGAAGCGCGAATGGAATCAGTCCAAAGGCGTGATGGAACGTCATAGACGGTGACGTCATCGACCAGGAAACTATAAAGCTCCCCTGAACCAAACACTGTCAGCTTCTGAAAAGCCTGAAGTAAGTCGATCACGGGCATGCAGAGAGTATGACAGGGTGATGCAGCATCTCGTTCCCTCTTCAGGGATCTAAGGTTACATATGTAACTGAGATGTTTCCTTTCAAGGGAACTCGCACTGCGTCAAAACGCTGTGGCATGCACGTGCACAGGTAGGGCTCAACCTGTGCAGTGCACATGCCCTTTTTGCCCTTACACTGCGAAGTGCCCTTTTTTTTGAGGGTGGTGTTTTTTTTTTTTCTTCTTTAAATCAGTGCTATTGGTCATCCTTTATGTCTGTCTGTCTGTTTTACAAATATTTAGCCAATGAAAGGTATTAAAAAGAGTTTGTGACTAAATCTTGTTGGACCCTCAAACTGTCAGTAAACCTCATAACCTCTATCTTGACTGAATGAGCTGAAGTTCAGCAGCAGTGGCACAGCAGACAGCAGCTGAACGAAGTCTTGCAAGGGTAAATAAAGATCTTGTTGTTTGAATAAGTACAGCATTTTCTTTACGCAAGAAACATTATGTCTATAAAGGCTCATATTTTATGTACAGTATTTGAGGTCTGAGACATGTGGGACCGGATAGAGAGCCATCTAGTCATAGCCAATAGCCTACACTTAAATAGCCTGTGCATACAGTAGCATTTCATCTTTTATAAAATGAGATTTTGGCCAAATGTATTTTACAACAGGAAAAATGTATTTTACAACAGGAGTGCCCATATAGCTACAACAAACTTTGTAACCCTTTGAGGAAACCGTAATGTGATGCCGGCGTTTTAATGACGGACAAAATGCACATTTGCACACATTTGCTGGTCAAAACCCCCGTAACTGCATTTGAGTTTGACTTTTATAAAATGTTAATAATATACTGATAATTAATACAACAACATTTAATTTGTTTTTACCATCGGAAAATCATAAATAAGCACAGGTGCGCCCCGCGCTATTTCGTACTAGAACTTACACAAAGCGACTGAGTGATCCTCGTCACCTAGGTAAAATATATTTATAAGAAATTTGTTCTTTGATTTATGATTGCTAATACACTTAATTTGTTAACATTTAATCATATTATGGTCGCATGTTTAATTCATGTTTACGCTGTTGATATGCATGTATTCGCTAGCTAGTTAATTTTTGAATCTAGTATTCTATACTCTCTGCTTGTCTTCACATGTATAAACATACTAAAACATGGTTTTACTACAGTAATGTTGTCGTTTACATTAAGTGCAAATAGGCTGCCTTTTTTACTGAAGGTCTGGTTGGGCCAGCCAAAATCACAGAAGACACCAGATTATTCATAGTGGTAATAGTGTAGGGGTAAAGTACATGGTATGAAGTTTTGACACAAATTGACCCGAGGTTCGAATCCGCCTTTTGCTGAACTCGCTCTACTCCCTTTTCCCATCACATAGAAATTCGAAAAGGCATTTTTTTTTTCCAATAAAAATGAAGAAAATATTCAAAAAGCGGAAATAAAGCATCTAACGTGTGTTTAATAAAGTGTTAGTGGTAGGTGAACAGACATGCAGTTGCCCTTGGGGTGCTCTTTTTCAGTTTCAGCAAAGGTCTGTGCACGGCCCTGCGCTGCGGGAATGCTATACCCACGTCGCCATATGCGCAAGTGCCCGTCCGTGTGAAATCAGTGCGCACACTAGGAAGCGAGCACCTGTGCCCCTGGCGTAGGAACTGAGGTCAAGTTCGTAGAACCTCACAAATGTATGCGGCGAAGACCAGCCTGCCGCATCACAAACATCTTGGAGAGATACTCCTGACAATAATGCTTTAGAAGCAGCCATACTCCTGGTTAAATGGGCCCGGACAGCTAAAGGTGAAGGCTGACCAGCCAACTCATAAGCAAGCGAGATGACCTCAACCACCCACTTGCTCATCCTCTGCTTAGATGCAGGGTACCCTTTCCTAAGTGACCTAAAGCAAATGAACAGTTGTTCAGACTTTCTCCACAGGGCAGCTCTGTGGACATAAGCATCTAGGGCCCTTACCGGGCAGAGCAGATTCAGTTTCTTCTGGTCTGACGTCCGAAAGGAGGAGGACAGAAGGCTTGCAGTATAATAGGTCTTACAGTATTTGTAGGAACGGGAGCCTCAGAAAGGCCTTGTAGTACAACGGCCAAGTCCCAGGCCGGTACCCTCGTGCGGACTGCAGGTCTCAACCTCAAAGTGCCACGAAGGAAACGAGTGACTAATAAGTGTCTCCCCAAAGATACACCACTCAAAGGAGTGTGGTAAGTGGCTAAGGCCGCCACATACACCTTTATTGTGGAGGGGGATAGGCCTGCGGAGAATCTTTCCTGCAGGAAGTCCAGCACTGCACCCACCGGGCAGTTAACTGGGTCCAACTGGTGATTTCCACACAATGAAGTGAATAATCTCCACTTCAAGGCATAGAGTTTCCTCGTGGATGGAGCTCTGGAGTGGAGGATGGTTTCATCAACCTTGGTTGAGAGACCTGAACTTATGAGCTGGGCCCCCTCAGAGGCCAAGCCCACAGTTTCCACAACTCTGGGCGGGGGTGAAGGATCAACCCTCTCGCCTGAGAGAGAAGGTCCCTCCTCATCGGAATCTCCAGCGGAGAGCCGTCTAGGAGAAACACTACGTCCGAGAACCACACTCGGGCCGGCCAGTACGAGGCACCTGAAACACCGCCATAATTTCTAAGCAGTTTATGTGCCAAGATAGTCGATGGTCCTGCCACAGACCCCGAGCCGGGCGACCACTCATGATCGCCCCCCAACCTGTGAGGGATGCATCTGTCGTTAGCGTGACGCAACGACAACGAGCTCCCAACACAGGCCCCTACGAAAGGAACCAAGGTTCTTTCCACATGACTAAGGCACAAAGGCATCGCCGCGTGACCTTGATCATGTGAAGTGGATTTCCCCTCGGGGAGAATCCCTTGGTTCTGAGCCACCACTGCAACAGTCTCATGTTCAGCAGGTCAAAAGGTATCACGTTGGACACAGCTGCCATAAGACCTAACAGTCTCTGAAATTGTTTGACAGTGAGTGACTGGCCTAGATTCAGTTCTTTTTACAGTTGAGAGAATTGATGCTACATGGGCAGGTGACAGACGCGCCTGCATTGTAACCGAATCCCATATCACGCCCAGATAAGTTGTTCTCTGTGCTGGAGAAAGAACACTTTTCTTCACTTTCAGCCTCAACCCTAACTTTCTCATGTGGGCGAGAACGACATCTCAATGTCAAACCGCTATCTGCTCTGACTGAGCTAAAATCAACTAATCGTCGATGTACCAGAGCCGCATATACACTTCATGAAAGTTCGAGGCAACAAAGCTAGGCCGAAAGGAAGAACCCGATATTGGTACCCTTCTCCCCCGAAAGCGAACCTCAGGAACTTCCTGTGTTGTGGAAGGATGGATACATGGAAGTATGCGTCCTTGAGATCTATGGTAACAAACCAGTCCTTGGACCTGATCTGTGACACGATCTGTTTCAGAGTCAGCATCTTGAATTTGAGCTTCCCTACAGAGCGATTCAATAGGCGCAGATCTAATATCGGACGCAACCCTCCATCCTTCTTTGGCACAATGAAGTATCGGCTGTAAAACCCTGATTCCCTGCTGGGAGGAGGAACCCTTTCTATAGCCTTCTTTCGCAGAAGAGTCTCTACTTCCTGTGTCATAACCAGAGCCTGCTCGGGGCCCACCACTGTGGGTAGGACCCCGCTGAAACGAGGTGGACGCGTTCTGAATTGGATAGCGTACCCCTTTTCTACTGTCTGCAGGGCCCACTGAGATATATTTGGTAGAAGTTTCCATTCTGCCAGAAAATCTACTAAGTGTACCAGTCTCTCGAGACTGGCCTCTGGTGTACTGTGAACAGCAAGTGTAGTGCCCTGAAGTGGCGAATCGGCAGGGAACGACTGGCTTGACTGCTCTGGGACCCTCCTCAGAGGGGGCGGGCCACCCTTGGGTGACTCGCGACGACCTTCTACGCCCCGGCATTGCGGCAGGGTTGGCAGAACGGTCCTCTGAGGGCACCGACGGGAGACGGGCACCGTAGTATGAGGTGAACACTGCCTTCCTTCGGAGGTGACTACCCTCAGAACCCTGACACCACTGCTGGCATCAGGATTTCTTCGACGAAGTCCTCTTAGAAACAATGATGGTCCTCAGATCCGCCTTGCCCTTCGAGGACTTCACCTGAGAGTGTCTCTGCTTCTGTTGCGCTTGATGTGAGGAGCTTGCACACGGCTTGGGCTGCTCACGCCCAGCAGCCCCAGGGACCTGGGGTTTTCGAGGGAGGAACTGCTGGAGCGCCGCCGCTTGCTTTTTAGCCACCTGAAACCTTTCGGTGACTGAGTTAACGGCATCACCAAAAAGGCCATCAGGAGAAAGCGGGGCATCCAGCAAAAAAAGTTTTGTCCCTCTCCTTAATTTCAGTAAGGTTCAGCCATAAATGCCTCTCCGTGGCCACCAGGGCTGCCATAGAACGACCCACTAACTTGGCCGTCTCCTTGGTGGCACGGAGAGCTAAATTGGCTGAATGTCGGAGCTCCTGAATTAAATCAGCTCCGACTTCCTCACCATCCCCCAGGTCTATTAGCAGGTCAGCCTGGTATGCCTGCAGAATTGACATAGTGTGCAGACATGCCGCAGCCTGACCCACTGCCATGTACGCTTTGCCCACCAACGCAGAAGTGGCTCTTAGCGGTTTGGTGGGCAGTGCCAGGGCTTTAAGGGACGATGCAGAATCAGGAGAGAGATGGCTCGCAAGCATCTCTTCAACCCGGGGCATCGCCCCATATCCATGTGTTTTCAACCAAACTATATTATTATAGGTAGATGTTTGTGGGCTGAAAATTCTGGATGAAACCGGTCTTTTCCACGACCTCCACATCTCGGTGTGGAGGTCGGGAAAGAACGGTAAGCCTAGACGTGGAGGTTGAACAATACGAGATGGCAGGAAATGTTCATCGAGTTTACTTTTTGGATGAGTCTCCTGCCTCTCGGCTGGCCAATCTAAACTTAACTTGGCCACAACGCGAGTTAAAACCTTCACTAGCTCCTTACTGGCTGGCGACTGAAATGGCGAGTCTTCAGTTGCCGCGATACTAACAACATCCAGCTCCTCAGAACTGGATAATTGTAGTACCGGTGCCTCAACTGGGGCTGAAGAAACTGCAACACGGGCTTCCAAACCCCGAATAGAGGCACTGGACCTGGCAGGTGAGGGCAGAGAAAAAGCAGACCCCGTCTCTAACCCCTCTGTCAGATCCATCTGCGAACCCCATGACTGAAGCAGCTGCTCTGCCTCGGCAGAAGCGAGACCCGAGCCGCGAGGAAAGCGAGCCGAAGCAGCCCACACAGCACTATTTTAGCACATTTTCACCTGTTTTAACTGGATTGCAGGTGGCTAGTGATGACGCCGTGCAAAAGTACCAGTGAATTCACCGTCACAACAAACATTAGCCGCAGACACGAGAAGCCATCAGTTCTCTTTTTCTATTTAGCATGACAGATTCCAAACAGATTTATGAAGAACTGCAGCTGAACAGTAAAAGTCACCCAGACTTTTATCATAAGTTTCCTTCAGCACTGGAGCCACGGGTGACTGAACTCCTCTGTGAGTAAATAGCTAAAGGGGACTTTTAGTGCCGTCAGAAGGATTACTGAAGGTAACCTGAATAAATCAAATCTTAACAGTGTAACAAGCTCCACTCTCACCATCGGAGCCATTGTCACCGTGCCTAATTTTTTCAAGCACACACACATATATATTCAGAGACACAAAGCAGCCACGACACCCCCATAGTTCATATTCATGTAGGTCCTTCCCTCCCTTGTGTAGTTAAATGACCTGTTTCACTGCTTTTTGTAAGGTATGAGAATATGGAAATGCCAGAGGACTCCCTCAAATAAAAGGTCAGCTGCGATCCATCATCCTGTCCTGGATTCTAATGCTTCAAGTGTCTGGAGGGGTTTTGTTTAAAAAGAGTAATAAGGTATCCAGGGATTTTGCCTTTTGTGGCACATCTAATGACAAACTTTATTATAGTGAGGCCTGGCATCTGTTATGTATATTAGATAAAAACATGAATCAGAGTGCATGTGACAAGATTTTCCCAGAGGATTTTTTTCCTGGTTTGTTTGTAATTCTCATTAGATCTTCACCTGCGTTCCGCACTCATGTTTCCTAACCAGGTGCGATGCGACAATTTACAATTTTTTGTGTGACACAATTTGTGTGGCTTTTCCAGACGGCATCTCCTTGTCCATGTTTGATGGTTAATATACATCAGGAGCAGTATTCAGGTCAAAAGAGTTAAGATTTTTTAAAATAATACAATCATATGATGCTTAAATGTAGCAGTTTCAATATTTACACTTTCTTGTCAACTAAAATTAGCTTAATTTCCAGGATAGGTCATGTTTTTATCATCTGAAACGTACTGTGATTTATATAATGCACTTATATGTTTACAGGATAAATAACAGTTTAGCAACCACCTTACATTGCAAATATGGAAACATCTCGATTCATGAGTCACGTGAGCCCTTTAATTATTAAGGCTCATCCCAGCTAACAGGAAACGTTCTCAGAAGGTTCTCTCAAAGTTATGAACAAACGTTCTTCCAGTAACGTTAATAGAACATTCCTTTAAAGTTAGCTGGTCTTTACATTAGCACAAAAACATTATTTATACATTGTTTCTTTTCCAGGAAACATTTTCGTTGAATGTTCGTCTAACATTTTTAAATCGGCTTGAAAAAGCCAACTTAAAATTCATGCTAATTCATGCTAACAACATGCTAGCAGCGTGTTAAAACATGCTAGCAAAAATGCCAAATCATGCTAGTAACATGTTAATTCATGTTAAAACATGCTAACAACAAATGCTAAATCATGCTTGCAACGTTAATTCATGCAAACAACATGCTAAAACATGTAAGCAAAATGCTAAATCATGCTAGCAACATGATAAAACATGTTAGTAAAGTTCTAATAACATGTTAAAACATGTTAGCAACATGCTAATTCATGCAAAAACATGTTAACAAAATGTTAAATCATGCTAGCAACATGCAGAATAATGCTAGCAGCGTGCTAAAACATGCTAGCAACATGCCAAATCATGTTAGCAACATGCCGATTTGCAACTAGCTACTTGCAAAATAATGCTAACAAAAAGCCAACTTAAAATCATGCTAGCAAACATGCTAATTTATGATAAAATATAATAGCAGTGTGTTAAAACATGCCGGCAAAATGCCAAATCATGCTAGTAACATGTTAATTCATGATAAAACATGTTAACAAAAATACCAAATCATGCTAGTAACAGGCTAATTTATGTTAAAACATGTTAACAATGTGTGAAAACATGCTAGCAACATGCTGATTTGCAACTAGCTACTTGCAAAATAGTTCTAACAATGTGTTAAAACATGTTAGCAACATGTTAATTCATGTTAATTCATGCTAGGATTAAATGCCAAAACATGCTAGCAACATGTTAATTCATGTTAAAACGTGTTAACCAAATGATAAATCATGCTAGCAACATGCTAATTAATGGTAACATGTTAAAACATGTTAGCAACTTATATCATAATGTTAACAATTTTGTTAAAACATGGTACCAACATGCTAGTTCATGCTAACAGCATGCTAAAACATGTTAGCAGCATGTTAATTCATGTTAAAACATGCAAACAAAATGCTAAACCATGTTAGCAACACATAAAATAATGTTAGCAACAAGTTAATTAATACTGGCAACATGCTAAAACAAGCCAGCAACATGCAAATTCATGCTAGCAATGTGTTAAAATATGCTAGAAACATGTTAATTTATGCTAATAACATGATAAAACATGTTAGCCTCCTGCTAATTCATGCTAAATCATGCTAGCAACATGAAAAAACATGTTATCAAACATGCTAAGTAATGTTAAATCATGCTAAAACATGTTATTTATGTGGTAAGTCATGCAAGAAATGTGTATTCCCATCATGTTGCTTTGTCACATCACACCTTGGTAAAACACGGTGTTAGGAAGAGCTTTCAGAGTCTGGGGAGGCAGAAATCGTTCAAACCACCTTGGACTCAGTTTTGCCTGCCAATGTTCATTGTAACTGACTTCCAAGTTTCTTACCAGCCTTATCAATTTTAAGCCAAGATCTGAACGTACAGATGCACATTCTCATGATGCTCTGGAGCTATAAAGTCTTGTTTCGTCGACCGGTTTGCTGATGCTGGAAGTCTCTCGGGTTTCTGTGGCAACCGGAACGTGACCGAGAGCTCATTTGCATTAGCGCCGTGCCACGTCCTATTAAGCTTTACAATGCAAGTCCAAAGGAAGCAATATTATCTTTTGGGTTTGCCTTTAATCCTATTCCTCAGTAGGGCTCAGCGTCCTTGCAATCAGCCAGTACTCGCCTCAGTCTAAACCAAACAAAGAAGCTCCAATGATTCGTCATCTAAACGGGGATTTGATCCCTGTGGGGAAAGAGCGAACATAATAAAAAGTCACGCGGGTTAATGACACCCCTGAATAACTTTTAAGAGCAAACGCGTTTGATACAACACCTCCCGAGAAGCAATGCCACAGTAGATGCATTAGGAGTATAATAGCATGAGTCATTAAAAAAGAATTAAGCCAAGCAAAATTAGAGAGCATTGTCATGCAAATATGCCAGGACCCATTGTTCCCAGACAAAACATGTGTTTAATCTAATTAAAGCAAACTCTAGCTTGTTGGCATGTTGTGGCCGTCCTTAAAGGAGACAAAGACAAGCACAAGGAGATCATGAAGGGTGAATTTCCCCCTCTGGCTATTATCGGTGGCTTGAATAAGTCCAGCTTTCCTGCAAGACACACAGGCTTTCTCCATAGGACACGCACCCTTGGGTTTCTCCACGTGCAGATCAATACTTTCCGAAAAGAAAGCTCACTGGAAACAAATGCGGTTAACTCCAGCATGGAATATCAAGTGTTTCAGGGGATGTTTGCTACTATGTAAAGTCATTCTTCTCGAGAGGGCTTTCAAATATTCCATTCTTGAGAGAATCCAGTTAGGAGGAGAAATGAAATTGAAACTGTGGCCAGTAATCAAATCGCACCAAACGTTGCATTTGAAAAGCAGGGGACATTGATATGAATGCGAGACGCGGGTGTGCTCTGTAGTCCAACAGCAGAGGCGTTTGTTATTCAGTCCTGCAGAACAATATACAGCAGCATGCAGTTTTCTTAAGTATACACCAACCGAGCACTGAAAACAGCTCAGACTGGCAACTTTGATGGCTTCAACAATTAAAAACGGGCATAGTTCAGAGAAACGTGCAATCAGCACAGCGGGAATGGAACATAAGTATGTTACACCTCCTACCGGGCTGTTTGTTGAATGGACCTGTTCCATTTTATTCTGCCTTTCGTTCTGCCATTACAAATTATGGCAATTTTTCAAGTGAATGTCTGGTGGATCATTTTACATATTCGTCATGAAGGTCTCATGTTCATGTCTATAGTAGGGTTATAGTTTTTATTGTTTGAAAATGTTAGTAGTTTTTATTTACATACAGATGCTTTTATCCAAAGTGACTTACAAATGAGGAACACAACAAGCGATTCATCATAAAGAGAAGTACAGATGATACAAAGTTTCGGACATCGTTTAGAATAGTACAAGCTAGAACAGGGACAGATTAAGGAATAGTCAAGTCACCTTCATTTATATAGCGCTTTTTACAATACAGATTGTTTCAAAGCAGCTTTACAGTAATAATAGGTAATTCATGCAACAAAGATTGTTTTGGCTGTACAGCAGAGCTAGTCCAGCTTACGTAAGTTTTTGATTGATTTCCGCTGTAAAAATCATTAGTTATCAACTTAGGGGCCGCTTACACAACACCGTTTTCAACTGAAAACAGAAAAGTTTTAATGCGTTCTGGCTATTCATCTGGCCTGAGAACACAAACTTTGAAATAGGTTCTAGTTGAAATATGAAATAGTCTAGTTGACACAATCTCTGCTGACATTTTAGAGCTGTGTTGTGGTCGTGTCTAGGCGCAGGTCCACTATCTGGATACGACCTGGATCCGGCTGACTACAGTAAACCTCGGGATAAACAGAGAGACTAATATTAGCGTAGATGCCATTCTTCTTATGATGTAACGAGTACATCAGGTGTTATGGGAAGGGTTAGGATCTACCGCCTGCAGTTGATTTTGATATTCTAGGTATTATCAACTGGCCAGAGTTTTGAGATTGCAATAGACGTGAAGGACTATAATGCGTTAAGAGCTCGCTCAAGTACTGGGGAGCTAAACCATTTAGTGCTTTGTAAGTAATTAGCAAGATTTTAAAATTTATGCGATGTTTAATAGGGAGCCAGTGCAGTGTTCACAGAACCGGGCTAATATGGTCATACTTCCTGGTTCTAGTAAGAACTCAAGCTGCTGCATTTTGGACCAACTGGAGTTTATTTATTAAGCGTGCAGGGCAACCACCCATTAGAGCATTACAGTAATCTAGCCTTAAGCTCATGAACGCATGAACTGTTCTGCATTTGTCATTGAGAGCATATGTTGTAATTTAGATATATTTTTAAAATGGAAGAATGATGTTTTTCAGATGCTAGAAATGTGGCTTACAAATTAAAGACTGGTATCAAAGAGCACACCCAGGTTCCTAACTGACAACGAGGATTTGACAGAGCAAGTGTTAGACAGTATTCTAGGTTACTACGTGCAGAGGTTTTTGGTCCAATAATTAGAATCTCTGTTTTTCCAGACTTAAGTAGTAGGAAATTACTAGTCATCCAATTTTTAAAATAGTCATCCAATAGTGAAAGCATAGGGGATTTTTTATTTTTATTTTCAGCAGGATGCAGTATTGTCAGGGATATAATTGGGAAGATAATTCCACCAGCAAGGAACAGTGGACGAAAATGTTGGGAAACTGCTTTTGTGCCTCACCGTGAAGTTACCATGAGACGCCGCTCACTTACCGACTTCAGGCTTCTGGAGGGGATGTAGACTCGTAAGAGCGGGTGGAGGTAGATCAAATCAAATCAAATCACCTTTATTTATATAGCGCTTTTTACAATGCAAATTGTTTCAAAGCAGCTTCACAGTGGTAACAGGAAAATAATGCAACAGAATTTGATTCGGCTGTACAGCCGCTCTGCTGAAAACGGTGATGTCATCCAGCTCATTTCAATTATCATATAGTGTCAATGCGGGCAGATCAGTAATATAGTTGAAATTTAAGTGTCCCCAACTGAGCAAGCCAAAGGCGACAGTAGAACAGAGCCCGTGGCTGTTCTATATGCGCGCATCGATGTCTTGAACTTAATGCGAGCCGTAACTGGTAGCCAGTGCAGAGAGATGAACAGAGGTGTGACGTGGGCTCTCATTGAGCACTCGTGCTGCTGCATTTGGAATCATTTGTAGAGGTTTGATTGCACATGATGGAAGTCCAGCCAGAAGAGCATTGCAATAGTCCAGCCTATAAATTACAAGGGCCTGGGCGAGAAGTTGTGCAGCATGCTCCGTTAGGAAGGGCCTGGTCCTTCTGATGTTGTGCAGTGCAAACCTGCATGATCTTTGAAGGTCAGCTGGTCATCAGAGATTACCATGAGAATTGACTAAACTTGATGGGATTATTGTTTTTGAACCCAGCTGGAGGGTGAAATTGAGTGGCAGGGAAGACAAGAAGCTCAGTCTTTGCCAGGTTGAGCTGTAAGTGATGTTCTTTCATCCGTGCCCAGAGATGACAAAAACACACACATCCTTCACTCAAGTAGAAGTACAGATACGCAGGTCTAAAAAGAACATCAAAAGTTGAAGTATTGATTACACTTTTTTCACTAGAGTTGTGTTGACATGCACTTAAGTACTACTATCTGTTTTAGTGTCACGCTGGGACCTCACATCATATTTATACATTAATACAAAAGATATACATTAATACATATCAAAGTAGAACACAAGCAGAGAAAAGACTAAGCTGACGACATCCATATCCTATATTGTAGGGTGATTCTGCCTCTTGTCCTTCGAAACATCTAAAAATGACAAAATTGAGGTGAGTTATACTGTAAATTTTATTGAAATGCAAATAGAACATTAGAGTGCAAGCATAATTTACACTTCACCTGGTTTACTAGTTCTACACTACACTATAAAAAAAGTTGCTGCATTAAATTAAGTACAATCAACTTAATTTCGGTAAATCTTGAATCTTGTATAACTTATAAAAAACAGTTGAAAATTGCTTAAAGGGGTCATGAACTGAGAAATAAAATTTTCCTTGAGCTTTTGACATTACAAGAGGCGTCATACTATATGAATATCCTGTAAATTTCAGAATTGAAAACTTCCTTGTTAGTCCAAAAACAGCTTTTATTGTAACCAAGCCCAGAGAATGACTCGTAGTGGAATGTGCCTGTCATAGATGGTGAAAGACCGCCTCTGCAGAAGATCAACGCCTACTTCATCATCACAACTTTGGCCCCGCCCACTGGAGTGATAGTGAGATGACGAGGAGAGAAGAGCGATACAGGATCATTGGACTACAGATAACGTTACCTTCCAATGAATCCTAATGCTAGGAATGTGCTTATTTATTTTCAACAATGTGAATGTCTCAGTTGAGCATTGTTTATTTGTATTTGCTACATTTCACTGTGGATTCTTTGGGAAATCAGTCGCAATTTCAGCGCAGGCTTTGCAAACAGACTCTTACGATATGGACTCGACAGTAATGCCACAACATGTAAGTAACCGTGTTAATTCTAATGCCTGATCTGAGACCAGTGATTTCTGATATGTAATGATTCATGTACAGTCAGATGTTCTTTGTCTATATGTCAGTAAATCAAACCAGTGACTAAACGCTCAACTTCACATTGTTTCTCTTAGTAGGATGAAAATAATCTGTTATTTAAACTGTGATTTAAATTATATATAGAACGCTCCCTTTACCATCGCTGAAGCTGTCAATCAAACAGCACGAGTTTATCAGTGACCGAGTTCTGGACTCGTGTCAAAACTCCCGTTATAATCAAGAATCTCTTATTTACATTGTGTTTGCACTGTTAGTTATGATGAAAGCATTTGTTAGCGTGCAGAAATCGAGTTACAATGACGAGATCCTGCATTCATGTGCTCAACATGTCTGTGATCGGCTAAAATGATCATCACTGCAACCTTTCATGCCACCATCTGAATATAATGCTATAGATCTGAATATAATGCCATAGATCTGAATATAATGCCATAGATCTAAATATAATGCTATAATCAACACTTTTCATGCTTAGTTAACCTTGAGAGCTGTAATACTAAAAACGTGCTAAAAGTTTTTGAGAGATTTCCACATGTAATACTAATCACATCAGTGGACGTTTACACTGAAGTCTCACAGCAGCCAATCACAGCAGTGGACGTTTACACTGAAGTCTCACAGCAGCCAATCACAGCAGTGGGCGTTTACACTGAAGTCTCACAGCAGCCAATCACAGCAGTGGGCGTTTACACTGAAGTCTCACCGCAGACACGCCCCTTCAAACAGAGCGTTCAAATCAGAGGCTAAAATCTGGGTAGAAAAAAATAACTTTTATTTCTAAATCATGAACATTTTTGATGCAAAAATCATACTAACATTATAAGTGCACCCCAGGAAACATTATAAAACAATAAAACAATGCAGTTCATGACCCCTTTAACTTATTTTGATGAGTTAAAGCAATGTAAAAACATATGTCGTCATAACTTATGAGGAGCGGTCCAAGTACTGAACCCTGGAACCCTGTGACCAGTTGATGTGCTTTGGATACCTCCCGTCTCCAGGCCACCCTGAAAGACCTACATGTGAGAAAGGATTTATTTTGAAACATTTTTTTTTTTCACTCAGAAATTCAAAAAAGAAACAGCAACACATTAAATTAAACATGACATTTTGAAGTAGAAAGACTGAAGTATTATTTTCTTTTAAAAACATAATCCAATAATCTTTGTTTTATTTACAGCTTGGAAAAAAAAAAACCTTTGGTAGCACTTTCTATGAAGCCTGTATTTATAATGCATTATAAGGGTATTCGTAATGCATTATACATGCATAATGCCTTATAAACAACCTTATAATATGTATGAGTGTAGTTCTGATCCCGTCCTCAAGCGGATTTATCAGAAATTGCAACAGGTGAACTGTGATTGGTTGTTTTACGTGTCAATCAGAACACCGCCTGTCTAATGTCAGGGAGATTTATTTGTTCATACTGTAATGCATATTTCAAGTGTCAAGCAATTTTTGATTATAGGCAAAAATTAGTATTCAATAACAGTTTTTGCTAACTTTTTTTTTTAACGATGCCTTGACTTCACAGATATTTTATTTGAGTGTTGAGGCTGCATATCAAATACTGTATCAAATTAACATCAAAGTCGACACAAAGACATTTCCCATTCCTAAGTGAAGAGTAGTTGAGGGGAAATGTTCTCTTGAGTGGTGTTCATATCAAAGGCCTTCAGCGATCCTCCAGTCATTCATATTCGCAGCGAGCGTGTCTAACAAACCTGCGTTTCTCAGTATGCTCCGCACACACTGTCCTGTTTGCTCATCAGCGTTAAAGTGGAGACATTAGGTATTACTAAGGACTGTGATAAGTTTGCTTTGGCTAATTGGATTTTTGAAGTATGCATTGTTTGCACAATCAGCCTTAATGCTGCAATAATTCATTGCAGAAAGGAAGGTTTGCAATTACGCTCTATGACCAGAAGAGCTTTTTTAAGCTAGACTGTCTCATTTGCTACAATTGTAACACAATGAACAAGAAGTTCTAATTCCATCACACCTGAAAAGATTTACAGCATCTTTATATTTGCCCAAATTGCCTGCTTTGCTGTTCAGAACATCACTGAATTGCTCAAAGCTGTCATTTCTCTGCTTCATGACTTGTGAAACGCAGGCGTCTTAAATTCAACAACTTGCTCTAATTATGAGCTACTCATTACAAGGATGTTTATATGTTCCCTTTGGATTGAGTCACTGGGGAAAGACGAACTTTTAAATTTTGGAGTCCAGAGCATCTCAAGAATTATGCTAATCAAGCGAGCGTACGAACGTACAGAAAACAAATCCCAGCTTCTGGGTCTGATTACATCAGTGGTTTTGAGTGCGAGAGACGTGCATGGGTGGATGCTTGGCACTGACAGCCGTAAACTGATTTATTTTACAGTTTAAGCAGGGAACTGCTATAAATTAATTCAATTCAAACTGATTCAATTAGATTTATCCACTGAACTTTCATGCATGGATCTTTATAAACTAAAACACTGTGGCTGCAACAACCCATTCAGGTGTTTTTAAACCGAGCAATTCTAAAAATATGAGAATCAAACCATGAGCATTAGAACTGAATGAGCCATCTCCGATTTACTGAGCCAAATAGATTTTGAATGCAACTCTAATTACTGACTTATAAGTTTCATATATTTGAAGGCTCTGAACCAGGGTTATTATTGTTAACTAAACCTAAAACTAAAATTATTAAAAACATTTCTGTTAATTGAAATAAAGCTAAAATAAAATATAAATATTAGTTGGAAAAACTTGGTAACTTTTTTTAATTTGTCCTTGTTACACACATTTAGTTATTATAGTAATTACTATAAATTGTCTATAATTACATGCAACTAAACCTATGGTAAGTACAAGTAGTTGAATTAACATTACTACTTAAATGTATAATTACACTAACACGGACACCTTAAAATAAAGTGTTACACTTAATTAATTACAGTGTAATTACGTAATTAACAACATGTACTTACTATAGGGTTAGGGTTTGGTTTAGGGTTAGTTGCATGTAATTATGCACAATTTACTGTTATTACTATGGTAAGTACATGTAACATATGTAACAACGAGACTTTAAAATGAAGTGTTACCAAATAAAGTGTAACCAAAAACTTGAACTAAACGAAAATTAGAAATGTTGCCTTGACAATAAACGGGGATAAGTTTAAGTTGAAGCACTAAAATTAAGGAAATAAATAAAAACAAAACTAAAAAATAAAAGCTAAAGCAAAATATAAATAAAACTAAAATAAAAACTAAAGTAACACTCCTCTGAAAACCAGCTTTAAAATGTAAATGTCCATTAGTAAATATATAAATAAAAGCAAAATAAAAGCTTTTCCAAGACATTGGTAAGACTGAGTCATTTTCATTATGTTCAGACATTGTCTGTTGATTTAATCTGTATATTTTCCCACTCTATTGTCAAGAAGTTTTGACTTGTTGGACTGTGACCTTCCCAACAGCACTGAAAATGAAAGTGTAATTAAAGGCCCATTTCCTTTCTCATCAGGGCTGGTAAAAGTCAAAGTATCATATAAGACGTTGAAACTTTGAGAAAGCTATTCCTGAATAGTATGTTTAATAATCATTTCCAAGGTGTTTGATTGACATTTAGTGTAAATAAAGGCAAAATATAGAGCACAAAAAGGGGAACCAAAGTCATTACTTGAATCTTGTAGTTTCTGGAGTAATTGCAGAAGCTTTCAACACATACTGAGTATATTTAGATGATTAGTCATTTACAGACCTCAAGCTGTGAACTCCAGACAATGTCTCTTTATAGTTGCTATTTTTTGTCACTGTGATTCAAACACAAAGTTTACAGCATAAGTTATACTAAGTGTTAAAAGCTTTAGTAATTGAAATATTCTTTCAGTTTCCTGTGATGTTTCACCAACTTTGAGCTTCACATGCTGTCATGTAACATATCAAGAGGCTTAATTAGGAGGCTCTATAGCTGCACTGTGGCCTCTGCCCATTATAGCATACAACATCTATTAGTATAAAATCCACACACAGAAACACTCCAGTGAGGGTAAAGCATCAAAGCAAAGACTAGAGATAATAGATATAGCGACCATTTACATATTCCGCCAGACCTGAAACACAAAAGAGCTGTTCTGGTGATTGCTGCCATCTGCATTCTGAAACACAACACATTTTCAAAGCTAACACAGTGTCCTAACTAGGACAATACAATTCCAACGACAAGAAATTTATCTGTCTAGACCAGGTGAGACACGACTACGTGATGCGACAAAATCAATCAAAAATCACAGCCAATCAGAAGAGGGTGTGGGCGGAGTCTCTCTGCAAGCGCACTGCACTCGCAACCAAATCAAGCAAAAATCACAGCCAATCAGAAGAGCGCGTGGGCGGAGTCTCTCTGCAAGTGCACTGCACTCGCAACCAAATCAAGCAAAAATCGCAGCCAGTCAGAAGAGCGTGTGGGCGGAGTCTCTCTGCAAGCGCACTGCACTCGCAACCAAATCAAGCAAAAATCGCAGCCAATCAGAAGAGCGTGTGGGCGGAGTCTCTCTGCAAGCGCACTGCACTCGCAACCAGATCAAGCAAAAATCGCAGCCAATCAGAAGAGCGTGTGGGCGGAGTCTCTCTGCAAGTGCACTGCACTCGCAACCAAATCAAGCAAAAATCACAGCCAGTCAGAAGAGTGTGTGGGCGGAGTCTCTCTGCAAGGGCACTGCACTCACAACCAAATAAATCCAAAATCACAGCCAATCAAAAGAGCGTGTGGGTGGAGTCTCTCTGCAAGTGCACTGCACTCGGAACTAAATCAATCAAAACTTACAGCCAATCAGAAGAGCGTGTGGGCGGAGACTCTCTGCAAGCGCACTGCACTCACAACTAAATCAATCAAAACTGCAGCCAATCAGAATAGCGTGTGGGCGGAGTCTCTCTGCAAACGCACTGCACTCACAACCAAATCAATCAAAACTCACAGCCAATCAGAAGAGCGTGTGGGTGGAGTCTCTCTGCAATCGCACTGCACTCGCTACCAAATCTATCAAAACTCACAGCCAATCAGAAGAGTGTGTGGGCGGAGTCTCTTCAAGCGCACTGCACTCGCTACCAAATCAATCAAAACTCACAGCCAATCAGAAGAGCGTGTGGGCGCAGTCTTTTTGCAAGCGCACTGCAATCACAGCCAAATCAATCAAAACTCACAGCCAATTAGAAGAGCGTGTGGGCGGAGTCTCTCTGCAAATGCACTGCACTGCACTCACAACCAAATGGATAATGCTGTGAAGACTAAAATGTTGTTTATTATATTATTTTTCTGTATTACAAACCCGATTCCAAAAAAGTTGAGACACTGTACAAATTGTGAATAAAAACAGAATGCAATGATGTGGAAGTTTCAAATTTCAATATTTTATTCAGAATACAACATAGATGACATATCAAATGTTTAAACTGAGAAAATGTATCATTTTAAGGGAAAAATAAGTTGATTTTAAATTTCATGGCATCAACACATCTCAAAAAAGTTGGGACAAGGCCATGTTTACCACTGTGTGGCATCCCCTCTTCTTTTATAACAGTCTGCAAACGTCTGGGGACTGAGGAGACAAGTTGCTCAAGTTTAGGAATAGGAATGTTGTCCCATTCTTGTCTAATACAGGCTTCTAGTTGCTCAACTGTCTTAGGTCTTCTTTGTCGCATCTTCCTCTTTATGATGCGCCAAATGTTTTCTATGGGTGAAAGATCTGGACTGCAGGCTGGCCATTTCAGTACCCGGATCCTTCTTCTACGCAGCCATGATGTTGTAATTGATGCAGTATGTGGTCTGGCATTGTCATGTTGGAAAATGCAAGGTCTTCCCTGAAAGAGACGGCGTCTGGATGGGAGCATATGTTGTTCTAGAACTTGGATATACCTTTCAGCATTGATGGTGCCTTTCCAGATGTGTAAGCTGCCCATGCCACACGCACTCATGCAACCCCATACCATCAGAGATGCAGGCTTCTGAACTGAGCTCTGATAACAACTTGGGTTGTCCTTGTCCTCTTTAGTCCGGGTGACATGGCGTCCCAGTTTTCCAAAAAGAACTTCAAATTTTGATTCGTCTGACCACAGAACAGTTTTCCACTTTGCCACAGTCCATTTTAAATGAGCCTTGGCTCAGAGAAAGCGCCTGCGCTTCTGGATCATGTTTAGATATGGCTTCTTTTTTGACCTATAGAGTTTTAGCCGGCAACGGCGAATGGCACGGTGGATTGTGTTCACCGACAATGTTTTCTGGAAGTATTCCTGAGCCCATGTTGTGATTTCCATTACAGTAGCATTCCTGTATGTGATGCAGTGCCGTCTAAGGGCCCGAAGATCACGGGCATCCAGTATGGTTTTCCGGCCTTGACCCTTACGCACAGAGATTGTTCCAGATTCTCTGAATCTTTGGATGGTATTATGCACTGTAGATGATGATAACTTCAAACTCTTTGCAATTTTTCTCTGAGAAACTGCTTTCTGATATTGCTCCACTATTTTCCGCCGCAGCATTGGGGGAATTGGTGATCCTCTGCCCATCTTGACTTCTGAGAGACACTGCCACTCTGAGAGGCTCTTTTTATACCCAATCATGTTGCCAATTGACCTAATAAGTTGCAAATTGGTCCTCCAGCTGTTCCTTATATGTACATTTAACTTTTCCAGCCTCTTATTGCTACCTGTCCCAACTTTTTTGGAATGTGTAGCTCTCATGAAATCCAAAATGAGCCAATATTTGGCATGACATTTCAAAATGTCTCACTTTCAACATTTGATATGTTATCTATATTCTATTGTGAATAAAATATAAGTTTATGAGATTTGTAAATTATTGCATTCCTTTTTTATTCACAATTTGTACAGTGTCCCAACTTTTTTGGAATCGGGTTTGTATAATTTTTTATTAGTATTCATAATCATTTGTCTGTACGTGTGTTGAGGGGATGTGTACGTCGACTGTAGTACAGTAGGCCTATTCTATATAAGGAAAGGAATGTTTTCCACTGCATATGTACCAAGGATGTATACACTAAAAGACAGTTGTTTTTATGGAAAGTGGATTGTGCCACGCGTAAGCATGATGTATATGTCTTTTTTTGCATAAACCAACATGTTTCTACCTTGTAAGGGAATCATAGGTTCTTCCTTATAGGTATATAATGTCCAGTTTTAGTGTACTCCCCCGAGAGATAGCAGAAGACAGCAGGATAGGCAGACAGAGGGAGAGGGACAGAGGGAGGATTGAGGATGGAGCAAGGGAGAGGATAGAGGAACCGAGGAATGGAGAAACACATACAGCTGGCATGAGACAATAACTTTTCAATGTCTCTACTATGTCTGACATATAAAAATAATAAAAATGAGATCTCTTGGCAAAATGACTGGTGTCTGGTCCCGTGATTCAACCATAACAGGGACAAAGCTCAATTTTTGCTCTCCGTCAGCGGTTTTTTAAGCGAGCACCAGCATTCTACGTTATTTTTTTTTCTGTTTTTGCCATATAATTGACATGTGATCATGCAGTCAACATGTGAACGTGACGTGTGATTGACTGTCTGGAACTCAGAAGTGGGAAATTTCAACTGGAATATTCCTACATCTGAGCTAATCTCAAACGCGGCATACGTACATAAATTCATAAAAATTACACCGTTTTTGCCACGTGTAGCAGGGACAAGGAGAGGTGAGGATCTTTTAGCAAGCAGTCTTTATTCCTTGAACACACAAACACAGATAAACATGATGAGAAGGGAAACACAGGAGACGCAGCAGCTTTACAACAGATGTAAAGACAAGTCTAATTAACACGGAAAAAATGCATTCAATCTGCACGTTTGATTAGGACACGCTGTAACAAAGCAGATTTTTGTTACATATGAAAACACAGGACCATCTAACTCGAAGTATATGTTAGCAATTAGTTTTCTTTCGACCTATAATCTTTTTTTTGTCCACTTAGTCATTTTTAATCTGGCCCCATAAGCCCCTGCAGGTAGATACTGTAACTGCACCATTATGCGGACAAAAATCATTTGTTTGTATTGGATTTTCTGCGAATGGGAATGCTCACAGATAACCTTCTCTAGACCACCTTGTTCAGGTCAGGCCAAAGAGTGTTTAATTGCTTTCCTCGGGGCAGAACATAGAGCCTGTCTTAATTCAAATCGACATCCGTTAATTGCTGTCTGATAAACTCCAACAAGGCAATTTTTCAAATATATGCAAAACTTTTCACAGAATTATTTATGCCACATGCCAGCGACTGCATGCTGCTGTGTAATTAGATTGCTGAAATTTTAATGTGGTCACATTTTCATCAGGCCGATACTCATGTCGTACCACCAACCGAGCGGAAGTGTTTGTTTCAGTACCAAGAGACTTTTTGTATGTTCTCTCTGTGTATTTACCCCCCAACTGGCTCAGATTTAATTGCATTATAATGGTGTAATTTTATTGTTTTTTAAACAATACGTGAATCAGTTTTTGTGTTGAGGAAATGGGGTGGGACGATTGAAATGGATTAAAGACAGAGACGTGGTGAATCATGTTTATAGATTTCCCCTCGGCAGAATCCAGTGCACATATTTAAAAGGCATAATATCTGCCCTCCCCAACGCCACAACCGCCCTCAGCCATCAGAGAGACTCAACAAATGAGATTCCACTTTCATACGCTCTAATAGACCCACTAGAGTCTTTCAAAATATCACAGAAGGAAAGGGGAATGAAGCTCATTTCTTCTTCAAGGAAACTGGTCAATCTCTTCGTTTCTTTCAGAGAGAGTCTGATTAGCGCTTAAGAAATTGTCCGTAACTGACAGTTTGACGTTTGCAAAATCCATTATTTGTAATTGTACTGAAACCACTTTTGGGCAGATGCAATCTATTAAGTGCACTAATGCAGGGCCGTAACCACCATAGACACTGAAGTTCCTCCCCAAAAGTCAAAAAGGCAAAAAGTCAGCGCTCGTCAATGTCAAAATTATTGAGATGGCCAATCAGATCAAAGGAGGCGGGGTTTACTGTTCACAGAAGAAGAGTGTAAATCCCAACGCGACACTTTAAGGCCAATTCATACTGACAGACGGCAACACACACTTCGTCTGGTTTTGTCAGATCAAAGTCTGTCGGCTCTCGTTGAACATGTTAAATCGCCGTTTGTCGGGTTGTGGAATGTCTGAGAAGTGACGTACTGTAATCTGGTGATTGTCCGTCAGTGTGAACTGGTTTACTGGTTTACAATAGAAATGTTGGTAACAATTTCTATGAAGCCTGTATTTATAATGCATTATAAGGGTATTCCTAAAGTGCCCTATTATGGATTTTTGAAAATGACCTTTCATGTAGTGTAGCTCTAAGTGAATGAAAACATCCTGCAAAGTTATAAATCTGAAAGTGCACCGTATATAAAGTTATTGTCTCTCAAAAGTAAGAGTCGACTCTGAGTCAATTAAAAGAATCGTTTTTCAAACGAATCCCAAGCCATTTTATTGTGACGTCAAGATGAAACATTAGCATATTGCCCGCATTTTCAGCCTCGCTTGGCATTTTGATACAGTTCACACACGTGCACCTAAATAAATTCGGCAATTAATTCATCTGTGACGCGTTACACTGAACTGACAAATGGCGACAGACAGCAAGATTAATCAGATTACAGCACGTCACTTCTCAGACATTCTTACTCCGATTCTGCCTGAAGTGCCATAAACTACATGACACTTACCATTGAGAAAGATCCTGCTCCAGTCGTGTTTGCCATTGACTTTCTGGTTCATCAGCAACTCTGGACGTTTCCTCGTCAATTCCTTACAATTGGTAAGATAAAATTGATGCCATGTCTGTTCATACACTGTATAAAATTTTCAACACTTGACAAGCCGTAATCCAGTAATGATGATATGCGTTACGTTTCCGACATGCGCTGCACGCATTAGACCAATCACAATAGACTGGGTCATCTGACCAATCACAACTGACTGGTCATTTGACGAATCACAACTGACAGAGTCAACTGACCAATCACAACTGACTGGGTCATCTGACCAATCACAACTGACAGGGTCATCTGACCAATCACAACTGACTGGGTCTTCTGACCAATCACAACTGACTGGGTCATCTGACCAATCACAACTGACTGGGTCATTTGACCAATCACAACTGACTGGGTCATCTGACCAATCACAACTGACTGGGTCATCTGACCAATCACAACTGACTGGGTCATCTGACCAATCACAACTGACAGGGTCATCTGACCAATCACAACTGACTGGGTCTTCTGACCAATCACAACTGACTGGGTCATCTGACCAATCACAACTGACTGGGTCATCTGACCAATCACAACTGACTGGGTCATCTGACCAATCACAACTGACAGGGTCATCTGACCAATCACAACTGACTGGGTCATCTGGCCAATCACAACTGACTGGGTCATCTGACCAATCACAACTGACTGGTCATTTGACCAATCACAACTGACAGGGTCATCTGACCAATCACAACTGACTGGGTCATCGGACCAATCACAACTGACTGGGTCATCTGACCAATCACAACTGACTGGGTCATCTGACCAATCACAACTGACTGGGTCATCTAACCAATCACCGCAGATTAGCGTCACGCAAAGGAGGGGTTTGGAAAAATGAATTGTTGAGCGAATCCTTTGGGAGCCGTTGAGCAAATAAGGTAAAAATAAATGCATATTATAAGACAATGAAAGTGCTTTTTGACCTTGCATGCATGTAAACCTGTTGTTGGGGACTCAAAAATAGGAAACTTTTCGAATGCCATAATAGGGGCACTTTAAATGCATTATAATTCATGCATAATGCCTTATAAACAACCTTGTTGCATTGTCTGGATGCATTATAATATAATTATAATGCAGTAAGAATAGCCTTATGATGCATTATAAATGCAGGCTTCATCTGGTGTTATAATGCATTGTACCTTTAAAAGTTATAACCACAAATTGGTAAGTATTATAATGCATTGTAACTGTTGTTATAATTATTTATCAGATGATACAACATATTATAAGGTTGTTTATAAGGCATTATGCATGTATTATAATGCATTAATAATACCCTTATTATGCATTATAAATACAGGCTTCATAGAAAGTGCTAACGGAATGACCAACAATAATATCCAGTGATGCAAACTTCTCATCTTTGTTATTACATTTTGCCGTTTTGAATTAAAAATAATATAAATGCTTCATGTTTTCAACAAGCCTGCACGAAGAGCAAATGTGGGCATATTTTAAAATAAAACATTTGTAAATAGTTAAAATTCTACTATTTTCTTCTTTTTCAAGACAGTTTGACCTTATAACCATCGAAGGGCGTGTCTTGAATTTCCCGCATGTTCCTGCATCTGATCATAAAGTGCCTCACATCGTTATTTACCTCGTTACTGTCACATCGCACTAAGATTTCATAATGATTATGTGGTGAATAAGAAGAAATGAACCCAAAACCTCGATTGTGCCAATTAGAGGCAGATCCGCTCCATGAGCTCTACTCAACCGGAGCAGGAGAGGTAGAGGAGGTAATAACCCTGATTATTAATTTTGATTAAAAAAAGAAACAGTCTAATTATCTCTCTTGTTCTTTGATGAGTTCACTGGGGATCTTATTAGTCAGATCAGACACGTCAATTATATATTCATCCCACTCCAAGGGTGGTTCTTCGTTATTTTTTCTACCATGGTTAACAACCAGGTGCCTGGATCCCAAGATGGAAAATTACACTGTGCAGTGATGCAGAGCCACTGATGTGTATTTAAGGTATCATAGTGCCATTAGCTCACAATCCCAAACGCGTTCTTGTGGCATTTTAGCTGGGTGGGGAAAAATATAGCGTATGCACCAGCAGGATGCTTTGATTCTGATACTAATTATGAATAGTTAGAGCTTCCTAACATAGTTTGCGATGCTGTTTTGTTAACTGACAGCTTTTATAATAGGTTCTGGGTGTTTATTATAAGGTACAACTGGTGTGATACAATCAGGCGCTATTATTCAGTGACACGGGGGCTCTTTCTGCAACAGATATAATGTTGTGTGGTGTAGCGCTGATGCTGACATCCATCACCCCACCTCTTATACAGCCATGAGGTTGGCACGTTTGGCTTACAAAATAAATTAGTACTTGCAAAAATATTACTACACTTCAGATTAAAGGCAGCATCATCCATTTGGAATATAAATGGCCTATTTATTCAGTGGCATCATAACTGTTATGCATGTTCCTGTACTCACATGATTAATTGCAAGCCAAATATATTTGTAATGATTACAGTCCAATCTGTTACTCCAGCAAAACTTACAGCCACGCTTTCCGCTTCTTTCAACAGAGCAAACACATTTGATTTAGTAGTTTAATATGCATAACATTCAGCGAACAAAGTTTACACTTTTCTAAAAGATCGAAGAAGCTGAAATATTACCAAACTGTCATCAGCATACATCCACATAGTTTGCAATTGTATTATAGAGTTAATAAAATGGAAAGCAGGAAATGAAAGCCATTTGTATTTGGAGAAAGCAGATTTCAGGACTGTGCTCTGTTCTTTTAGCATGAAACTGCTTCTGTCCAGCAATGTTACTTGATATAAGGCTGTCAGTGGATTAAACAGTTTAATCGAATTACATGATATGCCAATTAATAAATCCATTAATCACAGTGTTTGCTGAGAAACCCCATGCATGAAACTAATTCAGTGACATTATTGTGGCAGACGAGTAATGCTGTGAAAAGACAAAAAGTGGCTTTAGAAATCAATATATTGTTCATTCTCATATCATTGAATGTGAGGTAGACTTTAATGGCATTCACACTGTTCATTTGCATAAATGCTAATTGCATTATTATTTAAAATAATAATAATAATCATACCAGATTAAAATGCTTTACCTCACAATTCAATAACTGTACAGGAAACCTGCTTGTCCAATGAAAACCACATCTATAGTAATTTCTTTGTACATAGATAATTTACATACGATCTCTTTTCTCATATTTAATACACAGTCAAAGGGGGAATAGAAGGCACATTTCACTGCGTTTGTTTATAGTTTTCCATAAATAATAACACTTTAACTTGGAAAGCGACACAAGATACCTATAACAGTTGACGTGTATACTGTATATAGGTGATGGAAATGTATTGCTTTTAAATTAATATTAATTGAAAAAGTTCTAAAGAAACAGGTCACCTGAAATTGTTTCTGTAATTATTTAAAATTGTCAATCATTTTTAGTCCTCATGTTGTTCCAAATAGAATCATATTCATGTCAAATTTATTTGTATAGTGCTTTTCACAATACATATATAATTATATAATTTTTGGGTGAACTATCCCTTTAAGACTTCAGATTCCTGTACACTATATCAGGAAACTGCTGTTGCATAAACAAGTGAATTGCATTTTTCATATTTTATTTTACTTTTTTTTTTTTAAATTGCTTTGCCACAATTTTCATAAGTGGTTAAATTTCAAAACTCTTAGTACTAATATCACAACAGAACATCAAAAGTACACTTTTTTCAACATTTCAGCATATCTTACAGATCAGAAGAAAGAGGAAACAGTCAATGACTGTGTAACATCATTCTGATGCATCAGAAGAAGGGAGACAGATGCATCAAATACAGCATTTTACTCTCATAATCTGAACAGAGGCATAACTATGGTAGAGACGGCCATATTACTGTATGTCACGTATTGCCCCGAAACTTGGATGAAGATCCAAACGCAGCTTTTATTGGGACAATCCAGAATCGTAATCCATTAAACAGGCAATAGGTCAGAACACAGTGCATATAATCCAAAAAACACAACAGGGCAGAAAAATACAGACAGGGAAATCCGGGAAACCATAGAGAGTGCTCAGAAATGCAGTATGACACATACAAGACTTCGCAAAGAGCTGAGGTAAGCAGGTTTATAGACAGAGTTAACAAGGGTAAATGAGAAACAGCTGAAACTAATCAGGGATAATGAGTCCGTGCAAAGGATTCTGGGAAATGTAGTTCATGGTGTGGGGAGGAGTGCCCTCTGGTGGACATCCTGGGCACTCCAGCTGGTGATCGTAACACTGTAACTCACCCTTATAAAGGTCAACTACAGTATAGATTCAGTCATATTGCACAGTGAGAACATTTACTGTATCTGTAAAATCCGTTTTGGCCGTGTCATACCTTCATCACACCTTTTGATAACACTGGATAGATACTACTACAAACATTATGGATTTTATGTCATTTCGTAAGTTAGGTAATGTAAGTGTATTTTTTAATGTGGCATCTGTAGCCTGTGTTACTGTAATTATTTCAGCAACAAGGGTAATTTGAAACATGTTGCATTGTTTGCTATTGAATCACTTGATTGTTAAAAGGACTGAATTGAAAGAAGATTTGTTGTTTTCGGTGATTAAACCAAATGTTCTCATTACAATAATGTGTTTTGAAACAATGAATATGTGGATTGAAAATGTGTATAACTGTAAGGAAAGAATGATATAAGGTTTTGAAAGAAATTTGGATTTTTGTACTAAGAGTTTTGAAAATGTAAACGTACACAAATAAAAAATAAACTGTATTTTAGTTAGCGTTTATTTTATTTCGAGCAACAAAATGTTTGGTAACACTTTATTTTAGGGTTCAATTCTCGCTATTAACTAGTTGCTTGCTTATTAGCATGCATATTACTAGGATATTGACTGTTTATTAGGACTTATAAAGCACATATTAATGCCTTTTTCGGCAATCCTACCCAATACCTAAATTAAAACGCTACAAACACTACCTTACTAACTACTAAGCAGTAAATTAGGAGTTTATTGAGGCAAAAGTTGTAGTTAATAGTGAATATGTGTTTCCCATACTAAAGTGTTACCAAATGTTTTTATTTTATGGTTTTAGTTTATTTTCAGTTAACTATCCTGACACATGCTGTGTTCCCATTAAACACACACAGTCATTTAGCAATGCAAGTTCCAGTGCTTCTCAATGTCTGTTCAGGGTCCCAGAATGAGTGCTATTAAACATTACCTTTCCGATGACTTAAACTTTGGCCGGAGTCTCCGTCGACACAGACTGAATGGGAATGCTCCTGCTGGATGCAGTGCGACTGAATCACCAGTATCTCTGGGCGATGTATTGAGAGTGTGTCTGGCCCACAGCGGCGGCAGCCATTAGGATGCACTTCATGTACTGTTCTGTTCTCTGTATCAATCCTTTGACATTCAGCAGACTGAAGCAAATGTGAAAGAGGAGAATATCTTTCCTGTAGGCTTAAGAATACACCACGCAGCCCGCAGCTCAAAAAGAGAAGCTTCCTTTTATGAATAAAAATGTATTGGAATATCTCCAGTCGTACTGAACAAAAATGTATTACTCTTGCCTTTTTATAATTCTGTTCCGTGAGAAGCAAAAGAAAATTGATATTGTATGTAATATCAGATGCGAATATCAGACACATTTGCTATTATAGAAAGAAACATTCAACAATTTTAAAGTTGTATTGCTACTATATGAACTGATACAGATATATTGATGTACATTGTTTTCTTTGTTCATCTTGAAAATATTTGTTCATCTGTAGCATCTACATCAGAAAGATTCATTAAAGGAACAGTACAAAATTATGGGTAACTTGAAAAGATTTTTTTTAATGCCAGCATGGTTTGCTGTGCACCATATCAGATCTGATCATAGAAAGTCATACAAGACAAACATGCATAAAATATGTTGTCTGATCAATTACGTATAGCATATCAAGTACATTAAGATAATGTCAAAACAGCCTCCACACGCTTGCCATAGTAGCCAGGCCCTCTTTTATTTGTTTACAGACATGATGCTAATAGACTAATGACTAAAACAAATCTAAACTGACCCTGTTTTCTTTCTTAGTTTGGTTCTCTTGGTCCAGACCAAAATAGAAAATGATACATTTAGTCCTGGTTTTCACACTGTAATTTTTAAGACAGAACCTACAAAACAAAACAAAAAAAGCATTTATGATATACACTATATTGCCAAAAGTGAAGCACATGAACTTTAATGACATCACATTCTTAATCCGTAGGGTTTAATATGGAGTTGGCCCACCCTTTGCAGCTCTAACAGCTTCAACTCTTCTGGGAAGGCTTTCCACAAGGTTTAGGAGTGTGTTTATGGGAATTTTTGACCATTCTTCTACAAACCCGATTCCAAAAAAGTTGGGACACTGTACAAATTGTGAATAAAAACAGAATGCAATGATGTGGAAGTTTCAAATTTCAATATTTTATTCAGAATACAACATAGATGACATATCAAATGTTTAAACTGAGAAAATGTATCATTTTAAGGGAAAAATAAGTTGATTTTAAATTTCATGGCATCAACACATCTCAAAAAAGTTGGGACAAGGCCATGTTTACCACTGTGTGGCATCCCCTCTTCTTTTTATAACAGTCTGCAAACGTCTGGGGACTGAGGAGACAAGTTGCTCAAGTTTAGGAATAGGAATGTTGTCCCATTCTTGTCTAATACAGGCTTCTAGTTGCTCAACTGTCTTAGGTCTTCTTTGTCGCATCTTCCTCTTTATGATGCGCCAAATGTTTTCTATGGGTGAAAGATCTGGACTGCAGGCTGGCCATTTCAGTACCCGGATCCTTCTTCTACGCAGCCATGATGTTGTAATTGATGCAGAATGTGGTCTGGCATTATCATGTTGGAAAATGCAAGGTCTTCCCTGAAAGAGACGACGTCTGGATGGGAGCATATGTTGTTCTAGAACTTGGATATACCTTTCAGCATTGATGGTGCCTTTCCAGATGTGTAAGCTGCCCATGCCACACACACTCATGCAACCCCATACCATCAGAGATGCAGGCTTCTGAACTGAGCGCTGATAACAACTTGGGTTGTCCTTGTCCTCTTTAGTCCGGATGACATGGCGTCCCAGTTTTCCAAAAAGAACTTCAAATTTTGATTCGTCTGACCACAGAACTGTTTTCCACTTTGCCACAGTCCATTTTAAATGAGCCTTGGCCCAGAGAAAACGCCTGCGCTTCTGGATCATGTTTAGATATGGCTTCTTTTTTGACCTATAGAGTTTTAGCCGGCAATGGCGAATGGCACGGTGGATTGTGTTCACCGACAACACAACACACCGACAACACACCGACAACGTTTTCTGGAAGTATTCCTGAGCCCATGTTGTGATTTCCATTACAGTAGCATTCCTGTATGTGATGCAGTGCCGTCTAAGGGCCCGAAGATCACGGGCATCCAGTATGGTTTTCCGGCCTTGACCCTTACGCACAGAGATTGTTCCAGATTCTCTGAATCTTTGGATGATATTATGCACTGTAGATGATGATAACTTCAAACTCTTTGCATTTTTTCTCGGAGAAACTCCTTTCTGATATTGCTCCACTATTTTTCGCCGCAGCATTGGGGGAATTGGTGATCCTCTGCCCATCTTGACTTCTGAGTGACACTGCCACTCTGAGAGGCTCTTTTTATACCCAATCATGTTGCCAATTGACCTAATAAGTTGCAAATTGGTCCTCCAGCTGTTCCTTATATGTACATTTAACTTTTCCGGCCTCTTATTGCTACCTGTCCCAACTTTTTTGGAATGTGTAGCTCTCATGAAATCCAAAATAAGCCAATATTTGACATGACATTTCAAAATGTCTCACTTTCAACATTTGATATGTTATCGATATTCTATTGTAAATAAAATATAAGTTTATGAGATTTGTAAATTATTGCATTCCTTTTTTATTCACAATTTGTACAGTGTCCCAACTTTTTTGGAATCGGGTTTGTAGAAGCGCATTTGTGAGGTCAGGCACTGATGTTGGACGAGAAGGCCTGGCTCGCAGTCTCCGCTCTAATTCATCCCAAAGGTGTTCTATCGGGTTGAGGTCAGGACTCTGTGCAGGCCAGTCAAGTTCCTCCACACCAAACTCGCTCATCCATGTCTTTATGGACCTTGCTTTGTGCACTGGTGCGCAGTCATGTTGGGACAGGAAGGGGCCGTCCCCAAACTGTTCCCACAAAGTTGGGGGCATGAAATTGTCCAAAATGTCTTGGTATGCTGAAGCATTAAGAGTTCCTTTCACTGGAACTAAGGGGCCGAGCCCAACCCCTGAAAAACAACCCCACACCATAATCCCCCCTCCACCAAACTTTACACTTGGCACAATGCAGTCAGGCAAGTCCCGTTCTTCTGGCAACCGACAAACCCAGACTCGTCCATGGGATTGCCAGACAGAGAAGCGTGATTGGTCACTCCAGAGAACATGTCTCACTGCTCTAGAGTCCAGTGGCGGCGTGCTTTACCCCACTGCATCCCACGCTTTGCATTGCACTTGGTGATGTAAGGCTTGGATGAGCTGCTCAGCCATGGAAACCCATTCCATGAAGCTCTCTACACACTGTTCTTGAGCTCATCTGAAGGCCACAGAAGTTTGGAGGTCTGTAGCTATTGACTCTGCAGAAAGTTGGCGACTTCTGCACACTGTGCACCTCAGCATGCGCTGACCCCGCTCTGTGATTTTACGTGGCCTATCACTTCGTGGCTGAGTTGCTGTTGCTCCCAATTGCTTCCACTTTGTTATAACACCACTAACAGTTGAGCATGGAATATTTAGTAGTGAGGAAATGTCAGGAATGGACTTATTGCACAGGTGGCAACCTATCACGTTAGCACGCTTGAATTCACTGAGCTCCTGAGAACGACCCATTCTTTCAGAAAAATGTTTGTAGAAGCGTAGTGCTTGATTTATACACCTGTGGCCATGGAAGTGATTGAACACCTGAATTCAATGATTTGAACTTACCGAACATCCAAAACCAGGTATGCTTGAGCATTCTGTCCCTTTTAGGGTCACATCTTGTGACATCATGTCCTGTTTTTGGTTTGTTCAGATGTCTTTGATCTGTGTTGTGTTCATATTTCAGTGGAACCGCACCAGATTTAGTTTGGATGTGGATCAAGACTGCCAGAAAAAGTTATTCGAATGAACCGCACTAACAGAGCAATCGCTCTGAGAGTTCGTTTCAATCTAAACAAACCTGCTGAGTGTGAACACATCCTTAATGTAGGCGATTCATCGGTGCATGATATTCACTTTATTTCCAGATTCAATCATACTGTAGGCTCATTCTTACATACTAGAGCACGTATGGACATCCTCACTCTTCAAAAATGGCACTTTAAATCTTCCGACAAACTAAAAGACGTAAATGAAATCTGTATACATTTGAAATAAAAGATATACGTAGATTTTACTAAATGTCAGCTCAAGATAAGGATTTATTAAGACCATATGTCATGCAAACAAGAAACTCTGCTTCAGGGAAATACAGACTCGTTGAACTATGTTGATAATGACAGAACTTGCGACCATAGTTGGCAAACGATGCTTTCGGGAAACGCATCCCAGAGTGTTACTGACAGACTGGGAAGAGAGGAGCTGCAACAATGGAGAATATTGGGAAAATAATCAACATTCAAGCAGGAAAACCTGCTCTAGTAGAGCCCAAACACAACATCAAGACTTTGTAAAATGGCATAGTATGTTCTCTTCAACCTGAATCCCTATCACTGAATAAAACATGCTCTATATTCACTGTCTTGCAGACACCTGGACTCTCAGCAGTATTCAGCACATAACTAAACTCACGGTGGCTGGTTGTCTCCACAGAGTTGGGATTGGCGCTCCCGGTGTCCGCTACCCTTTCCCCCTCTCTCTCACAGAAGTGAATTACATGCCACTTGCATTGCTGTCAAGATCTTACAGAAACAAGATTTGTCAGCTCATTTATCAGCGTTCCCCATGGCTTGTATACTCTGTCACACTGACTA
The DNA here is from genome assembly GCA_039654105.1 of Coreius guichenoti. Classification (NCBI taxonomy): domain Eukaryota; kingdom Metazoa; phylum Chordata; class Actinopteri; order Cypriniformes; family Gobionidae; genus Coreius; species Coreius guichenoti. The sequence continues at coordinate 1,537,513 of CM077189.1, read as the reverse complement.
TTTCTGGAACCTGAACCTCAGGAAATAAATATATAGAACATATTCTCCTATAGAACAGTTCTTCCTAGAGAATGTCAGCATGGGTAATTGTTGCTTGATGACTATAACACAACTACACTGTCTTGTGTTAATTTTAAAAATTGTAAAATTACTTAAAACAAGACATTTTCTTGAAGAAATTGTGTGAAAGAGAATATATCTCAAAGTAAATGGGTTTATTGCATCATTGGCATTTGTTTGTTTTTGCATTCACCTCACAAGAATTTGTTTAATTTATGCTTAAGTCAACAGTCTAGTTTTAATATAAAAAAGTGACAGATTATTTATTCACAGTGTGTAAGAAACGATCAACAGGCGTATCCAAATAGCTACATGAATCAAGAATAATCACAATTATCCCCCATCTTATTTAACGCCTAGGAATTATTATCATAATGTGATAGTGAAGTAAAAGCAGTTTTGGTACTTTCAGTGGGAATTCAACAGGGCAGAAGTATTACTAGACGCCAGATCCTGTTTTCTGCTCTTTACAACTGCTGGGTCTCCATCACTCTTTATTTTTTGTGTGTGCACTGCAGCAATTTTAATTGCAGTGGCAACTGATTTAATATGCAGTGACTGTATTTTAACACTCCATCTACACCGCACGCGAGCAACATGACTCGACAGCTTGTTTGATTATAATGGGAGCTTTCTCTGTGCATGGGCAATAAGCTTTCACGCTAAAGCACAGGCTCAAACTGAATCACAAGAAATTGTGCAGTGGACCCCGCGATGTGCGCTAGGAGTGAAGACAGTGATTATAATGGGATTGTTCTAGCTGATAAAACTTTAAAACACGCAAAGCAAACATTCATGTCTGTTTGTTATATCGCTACTGTATGTTTATCTGGCTACATCAAGACAGATCAACTCTTTAATTTGCTGTGTTGCAACTTATAGCTCATATCTAAGTGGCTGGTTTTATTTTATTATATTGAAATCTGAATGTGTATGTATGATGTTACCCCAATATTAGTCATTAAACAGCATACAGTTGGTGTTGGGACATGAGAATGTGCATATAGGTGAATCATTTGAGAATAATGACTAAACGTGGCACAAATTAGCCTACTTTACCTATGGTCCGATCTCCATAAAAGTTTGCATGCTTGTTTAGGGTCATATGTCGCATGTGCTCATCTATTTTCCTGACGTTCCAAGTTTTCATTTATGAATTATAGGCTTTTGCATGAACTTGGCCACACCCATTTTCTAAATTACCCTGTTATAGCTACCAAAAGGGCAAATTTCAACTTTTTAAATAATTATTTATCTAGAGAGTCCAGAGAATTGTACTGCATTGGTTTTATTTAGATTGAGTGAAAATCCTAGGACTAGTTCACAAAAGCATTTTTTGTTTTACATAATCGTGAATATTTAATGAACAATTTGACTGACAGCAGTGGTTCTTGAGGCAAAGTTGTTCAGTATGAAGAGATCTATCAAATGATATGCATATTGTGTGGATGTGTGCACCACGTGATTACAGAGGTGTAAACACGTTAGCGCCACCTAGTGGCCAATTTCTTTCAAAATTCTTACAGACCTCTAGGAGCATGAGTTGAACATGCCCACCGAGTTTCGTTCCGATCGGCCTACGTTTAACCTTGTTTAATATGTGTTTAAAGTTCATTGGTAGATGGCGGCCATGTTTTTTGAGATACACCAATCTCCTCATCGACTATCTTGGACAAAGACACTGCATGCCAGTTTTCAAGTCAATTGGACTAATGGTTGTGTGATTAAAGCCATTTTCAAGTTTTTTTTAATGTTATAGCACCACAAAGTGGCCAATCTCTGCAATTTTTTTTTACTGTGACCTCAGTTTGAGCTCATACACGAGTACCGAGTTTGGTGAAAATATCTCAATCCCTTCACGGGTTATAGCCATTTTAGTAAAAGTGGCTCCGCCCTTTTCGAACGTTTTGGTGCCCCTTAGCGACCACGAATCAAAAATGCAACTTTTTTTTTTATAATTATTGATATTCAGACTCTAGAGAATCTTTCTGCACTGGTTTGGTTCCGATCGGGCGAAAAACCTAGGACTAGTTCGCAAAAGTAAGCTTTTGACAAAATTCTAAATGGCAGAAAAATTTTCATGACGGAAATGAAATCGGAGATATACGTTTTGTTCTACTTGGGATTACAATGATATAAGACACTTGAGGCAAACAGTCTAGGAGTTATGAGCAGTTTCGCAGGTTTGGTCGCTGTAGCGCCCCCTACTGACCAATCAGGGTCATACTTTGTCAGTCTCTCCCCAAACTGAGATGTAATGATGTAATTTACCTTCTCACAGTGTTCTCTGATGTCTAAAATGGATTGTGGATCAGGCCCTGATGTTGGCCGGTCTTGTCATGCCTCTGCTACATAGTTTGCACACAGGGCCTATTCTTTTCTTAAATGGATCCATTTAAGAAGGTGTCAGCCATGCATCCCATCCCTAGTGTGATTTAGGAGTGTATTTATAAGCCCAGCGAGAGGTCTTCCAGAGCAATAACTGAAATTAAGAACCAGAACATTGGACTCATCCCAGGGTTCATCAATTAGAATTATTTACACAGTGAGCAGTTAGACTTTGAACATGAACACCTAGAAAGTAGTCAAAGTTGGGCTTGATTTTTGGAGATGAGGAAACTTTCTGCAAGGGCAGGTCTCCGTTTTCTATTCCAGACAGATTTTCCCACAGCTCCTGCATGCAATTATGGCAGGTTTCTACTTCTGTTCACAAACTTCTATCTGTTTTGTCATCAGTTACATTCAAGCAGCTCGAGGCTTGAGGTTCTTCACATTGAAACTCCACATAATCCCAAATCCCATGATCATCTCGCGTGACACTGATGTAGAAAATTTTCACAGGCCGCTGTGTGGGTAGAATAAAATTACTTGAGCGTTTTCTGAAGGTATCTAAAGAATGTTTCCTGTAATACATCAGTTTTGATTGAGCAGTACTGGTATACAGTCTGGGGGTTTTCACTGCTTTCTCAGAGTGTTCTGGGTGGTTGCTAGGGTGTTGCTATGCAGTTGTTAGAACGTATTATTGCATTGCTAGCATGTTTCAGATAGATACTGTGCTAGCTGATAGATATTAGCTACTAGATAGATAAGAAATGTTAGATAGAATGGGAGCTTACATGAATTTAAAGGACTTCAGTGTTTTTTTCACTTTTTTTCTCTGTCAGTCTGCGCATTAGTGATGGGGATTGATACACCAGTAGGTGGCGACATCTTTATGAGTGAGTCATTCATTTAACTGATTTACTCAAAAAACGCTAATTAATTCAGGAATGAAGCAAGTGACTGGCTTTGTAAGTGAGTCATTGAATTTTTCACTCAACTGATTTGTTAAACACCAATTCACTAGTCTCGCGTAGCCAGTCCTTCAGACTCACGGCAGAAGGTTTGGACTCTATCGCAGCTTTCATTGGTCAAGGACCGCCCAAGAGGACGTTTGACTGACGTGTAACGCAACCAGTCACAGTTCGTTTTGTTCCAGTTCAAGTTTAGGGGCGTGAAAATGTAAAGTCGATGTCCCTGCAATAACAGACCGGTGTGTATCTATCTAAATTATTAATTCAAGAACGTTGTGCAAGTTTACTGCAACAATGGAGCCGTGAACTTCACATACTTTTGAGAATTCAGCGTTTAGTTGATCCTGATAAGCACTCATTGTCACAGTTGTAAACACAGCGGTGTTCTTCTTCCACGAGGGAGTTTGACGTCACGGCATTTGTTAAACTCCTGATTTACTCCTGATTTACTGCTTATTAATAGTTAGTAAGTTAGTTTTTGTAGCGTTTAGGTGTAGGTATTGGGTAGGATTAAGGGATGTAGAATATGAGCATGCAGAATAAGGCATTAATATGTGCTTTATAAGTACTAATAAACAGCCAATATCATAGTAATATGCATGATAATAAGCAACTAGTTAATAGTGAGAATTGAACCCTAAACTAAAGTGTTACCAAAAGAACAAATAAAGCAAATTAGCAATTGCACAAATAAATACAATTGAACAAAGATACGACTGAAATAAATATTTTCAGGTTTTCAGGTACAGAAACTGTAATCAAACGTTTCTTATCACCGGTTCTGGGAAATTTGGAACCGGTTCTAAAATGGAACCAGTTCTTGATACCCATCCCTAGCAGACATCCTGTAAAATTCAACCAATCAGATGATGACTTCGAAACTCCTGAAGTGTTTCCAGATAAGTGTGCCATATGCGTCAGACGTTCAGCCAACAGTCCTTCGGTGTGACGTCTGAGGCTGAGACTACCAATTCACTCAATAAAGAAACACTGTGTTGGAGACACACAACTATGGCTTTGTTTAAAGAGGACCTATTATATCCTTCTTCAAAGTCTTGATGTTGTTTTGGGCTCTACTAGAGCAGGTGTTCCTGCTTGAATGTTGATTATTTCCCCATATTCTCCATTGTTGCGGCTCCTCTCTTCCCAGTCTGTCAGTAACGCTCTGTTTAGTTCCTGTCTCTATGAAGCCCCTCCTTCTGAAAAGCACACTGTGCTCTGATTGGTCGGCTGGAGCAGTGTGCTGTGATTGGTGTTTGGGAAATGCCCCGCCCCTTACCATAACCGCCAGTTTCAACACACTACTAACTAACTCAACCAGACCCCGCCCCTTTATTCTGCGTATGAATTATTATAATGAGGAATATTGTGACGTGTTGGTTCCCAGAAGAAAACTCAAGACTACAATGGAGGCGTTTCAGGGAGTTCAGAATCACTGACACTGATATAGAGAAGAACTCCCGCTGGAGGGACTTTGGAAACCTTTTTCATGCTCAAACAGCAACATAAATAAAGATGAACACGGAGAAAAAGCATAATAAGTCATGAATTGGCGGAACAAAAAACAAGTAACTAGAAATATTGTGCTTGAAATAACTGCTATATAAAAGCAGCATCACAGTCGGCATTGTGTTGTTTTCCTGATTATACAGCAATGTTGCTTGTGTGTTATTGCTAACTAAAATGTGAGAAGTGGCAAATTACGTTGTGTGTGTCTTTTCTAGGCCGACCTAAAACATTCTCCCCAACTTAATCACAATCAATACCAGCTAACGGCTAAATATCCATCATGTGACCACAAGAAAACAAAGTCAACAACACAGCAAGCCTTTATTTGACATGTTGACGGCACTAAATCCACAAGTCTGACCTGGGATTTAAATTTATTGTACAGGAACTGACTTGGCAGTCATTCAAATGAAATATTTTTTTCACGAGTCAAATCGTGTGATCTGTTATTGAGCCTCTGACCACCTTAATCAAGCAGATTCCTTTAAGTGAGGCGGGACGTCCTGTTTGCTGAAGCAGCACTCGCATCCATTTGCTTTGGAGATGTAGTGCACAGGGGTGTGTTGTCAGTCGCTAGCAGCTTGTCGGGCGGCCTGGGGAACTGTGTATAATTGAAATGTCATGGTGGCGGAGTGGAGCCGGACTGCAGCGGAGGTTTTAGGCATGCTTCAGTGCATGGGAGACAGATGAGGAACAGCCCAGCGCCCACAAAGTGGCATCCTCCCACGCTAGACTTCAGCTCCTGGAGAAAGCCCTGCACATTCACAGTCTGTCCGGCCCACTGACAAAGATTAATGAGGTCTCATGATGGTCAAAATTATTCAAATAAATGGCTGGCTAAATAAGATCTTGAAAGGACAGCGTGCGACTTTTATGCAGTATTTCTTAAGCCTAAAAGGGAAGATAGAACAGAGCGCTTCTTTGAACCTACACTCTGAAAAATCAAAGTACCAATTAGAGCCAGACAGGGATTTGAAGCCTAATGTCACAGGAAAACTTTTTATTACGTTACACAAAAACTTTTAATTCTCTAGGGCCTCGTACACAACACAAAGTTTCAGGAGTGACATCCGCATCTAAATGCCAGAGTGAATCCCCTAAATGATTGTTCTGTGTGTGTACAGAACACGAGTCGCTCCCGGAATTGAGATGATTGACATAGTGGTAACCATGACAACATTTGTGAATGGGATTCCAAGAATGTAATTAACCTTTATTTTTAACACAGTTAAAAACATGTACACAAAAATGGGAGCATCAGACCACCTGCAACAACGAGCAATTAAAGACATTTTAAGATGATTTTAGGCAAAATCATAAATACAGTCACTAGTAATTTGATTTAATGGTTTATCACTTTCGACCAATAGGTGGGGCGCTGTGGTGTGGTCAGAGTGAGGTGAATATGACACATGCAATGACACGTGTCATTATGCCAAAGCATTGCAGAAATACAGCCTCAGTGTCTTTTTGGCATCATGCAATCAAAATTTGTTGATGCGGCATACGAAAATGGTTTCGTCCATGGACATGAAATCCATAACTTTTTGTCGGCGCAGTCTGAAGGTGATCTGAATCGGTTTTGGTGAATATTGGACAAATGGTCTAGAAGGAGTTCGAAAAAGTAGGTTTTTAAAGAAAATCAAAAAGGCGGACAAGAAGTTTGCTTGACTATGGCAAAATTGGTATCGGCATGACCAAAGGAATCTATTAAGACCAGTTTCATTACAATAGCCTAATTTAATCAAAAGTTATTAGCATTTTTGGAAATTTCATTATAACTTTTGACCACAAGGTGGCTTTTTGAGTAATGCCAGGGCATGGTGCCGAAGACACATACAGAGTTTCCTAATGATAATCCAATGTGTTCATAAAATATAGCATTTTATGACAAAATTCAAATTGGCTGATGCCCAAAATGGCCGATATGGGGAAATTGAGTATCGTTCGACTCGGCATGCTGTACCAAATCTAAAAAGCCAAAGCGTTCAGAAGTTATAAGCAAAAATACACATTTTTCATATCTCCTGACCACTAGTTGGCACTGCGCCGAAACTGAGCAGGTAGCCTCAGGTCATGGTTGTCATAACACACACCAAGTTTGGTCAGAATACGCTAAAGCGTTGTGGAGATATAGCCTCACGTTCATTTTGGCGGGCACTTTGTCAAATTCGTTTGCGCTTTATTCGAGAACGGTTTGGCTGAATCAACTTGAATTCCATAACTTTTAGTCGGCATGGTCTGAAGATGATCTGGTTCAGTTTTTATGGAAAGCAGAGCAATGGCCTAGGAGGAGTTAAAAAAAGTAGGTTTTTTGGAAAATTCTTCATGACCGAAAAATCGAATCGTCTTGAGCCAAGGAATCAAAGGAAAAAAGTTACGGTTCAAAAGTTATTAGCATAAACATGAGTGCAAATTTGGACAGTTGGTGGCGCTAGAGGGATTGAGTTAGAGACTCCAAATTTGCTATGGTGACAGTTCAGACTGTCCTCCATCTGCGTGCCAAATTTCACAACTTTCCCGCAAACAGTTCTATGGGCTGCCATAGACTCAAGAGCGGAAGAAGGAGAAGAATAAGAATGCCAACGGTTACAATAGGTGCCAACACCTACCTTCTGTGCTTGGCCCGTAATTACATTTTGCAAACAAGCAAAATGTCATTTTCTGGCTATTTGTCATAAGATATATACTGTATATACTGTATATATACACCGATCAGGCATGACATTATGACCACCTTCCTAATATTGTGTTGGTCCCCCTTTTGCTGCCAAAACAGCCCTGACCCGTCGAGGCATGGACTCCACTAGACCCCTGAAGGTGTGCTGTGGTATCTGGCACCAAGATGTTAGCAGCAGATCCTTTAAGTCCTGTAAGTTGCGAGCTAGGGCCTCCATGGATCGGACTTGTTTGTTCAGCACATCCCACAGATGCTCGATTGGATTGAGATCTGGGGAATTTGGAGGCCAAGTCAACACCTCAAACTCGTCATTGTTTGGAAATTTCGTTATAACTTTTGACCACAAGGTAGCGCTACCTTCAGCCCCATATGCAACAAATGGCGATGCACTGTGTATTCTGACACCTTTCTATCAGAACCAGCATTAACTTTTTGAGAACAAAATGTTCACTTGCTGCCTAATATATCCCACCCACTAACAGGTGCCGTGATGAAGAGATAATCAGTGTTATTCACTTCACCTGTCCAGTGCTCATAATGTTATATATATACATACATAAACAACAACTATGCAGTAGCAGTAAAATTAGTCTTTGCCTTTATTTTGACACATTCATGTATTATTAGTTGTGTGGTCAAAAGTGTACTTAAGCAATAAAGATGCAAATCACACATCTGCTGGGCATTTTCAGTTTTATCTTTTACTTTTATATCCCACATATCTTATAGTTTTAGAAGTGTCTGAGGGTGTATAGTCAATAACCTGACAAATTAAAATGCTGAATAAAGTCAAGACTGGTTTTGTCAATAGTTCCAAAAGGTTAGTTAACGAACATAAATCCATTATATAATGCCTAACAAATAGTTTGAACTGCAGCGCTGCTCAATATAATCACTAGAAGCTGCTCGCCTGAGGAACGCTCAGTTGTTTGTTTTGTAAAGTCATTGTAAATTCATGCATTCAGGCTGCTTTATTAGTAGCAATAATGTTGTAATTGAATACTGTATATTTACACATGCATAACAAACATGTAGATGGTTATTTTAATGTTAAGTGTTACCATGATGTCCCACCATTTCTTTAAACAGTAACAGCAAATGACCGTTCTGTCATATTCTGGTGTAGATAAACGACTGCAGCATGTTAAAATACGGTAGTGCATAACTAGGAATTTGCAATGGTTTTACTATAAGAAACATCCCTAACCTCTGATCTGTCAGGAATAATCATTTATATTCATTTGCATTATTATACTTGAAGATTTGAGCATTGATGGGTGATTGGAAGCAAGTCGTAATTCGTTTGTTGTTCAAGCTCTATGTAGTTCTGATACTGCTCACATAACTTTAGACCCATTTGATGAAGCTATTGTGCCAAGCAAGCATTCACTTTGACCTCTACGGCTTCATCAAGAGCCTAATTAATGGCACAATTAAACACGCAAGTGATTGAATGAGCAAAAAAAGAACAAGCAAGAGCGAGGGAGAAAAAAGGGCCCTCGGATCATTGGCGCAGTAACATCAGAGCGGTTTCCTATCAAGCATGTCTCGATCATGTTAACGGAGTCATTTGTCTCATGATCCCGAATGATCAAGCTTTGCTTTAAGGGTGCAGACAGTGTTGTGAAAGCCCAATGCAAGGATTCAGATTAAGATCCAACGTGCCATGATGATCACTGTGAGTCTATGAAGACAAGCTTTAGTAACTGATGTGTGAGACAGTCGATATAAAGCATTTTCCAAAAGTCTGATTGTTTAAAAACTTGTGTAGTTTTTTCCCTAAAGTTTCTTTTCACTAATACTAGTCATGTTTGCCTATGGTTCATAAACATTTGATCATGAAATGAATAGCATTTTAGGGCAGTTATGAGCTTGTAAGGAAGTTGAGCCAGAAAGGGTTTTGATTAGGTTTTCCAATGCGACATAATGAAAACTTAATCAAAGTTGCCATTAAATGTTTGGAGTGAAGTTTATTGTGTTGTCCGCACAATAAAGCATTTCATGATGTCGCCTCTACCCAAGCATTACAAAGATTCAAAAAGCCACAAAATGGGAGCATATCCATTAACCAGACCTTCAAGTTGTCGTTAAAAGTGCAAATTAGCAGGGAGTTTACATTTATGGATGTTGTAAATTAACACAAGGTGTTACAGGAGGGGAGTGAAGTTAAGCAGGCAAAGACTGTCTGGGACTGTATTTCTTCTGTCAGTGAAACACAAAAGGAGATATTACTGTAATAAAGATGATGCTGGTCTTTTCCTTTCGTCTTAAAAATAGTCAGTCAGTCAATAAAATCACAAAACAAAACCATTTCATCTTATATTGTGCCTTGCCCATGCTTAATGTTTAATATACAGTGCCATCCACTAATATTGGCACCCTTGGTGAATGTGAGCAAAAATAAATCTGCATTGTTTATCCTTTTGATCTTTCATTCAAAAAATTCTAACCTTTCATTGAAGTAAAACAATTGAAAGTGGGGGGAAACTCACATTATGAAATAAATAGTTCACATTGGCCACAATTATTGTAACGTCCTTTCCCCAACATACCAGCTCTGAGTCTTCTCCTATAATGCCTGATGAGTTTGGAGATCAGAGCCCATTCCTCCATACAGAATCTCTCCAGATCCTTCAGATTCCCAGATCTTCTCTTCAGTTCATCACTCATTCTCTATAGGGTTCAGGTCAGGGACTGGGATGGTCATGGCTGAAGCTTCATTTTGTGCTCAGTGACACATCTGTGTGTTGATTTTGATGTTTGTTTTGGATCGTTGTCCTGATGGAAGATCCAACCACGACCCATTATAAGATTTCTAGCAGAGGCCGTCAGGTTTTGATTTTTTATCTGTTGGTATTTGCTAGAATCCATGATACCATTTATCTGAACAAGAAGTCCAGGACCTCCAACAAAAAAATAGGCCCCAACATTAAAGATCTAGTGTTATATTTAACCGTGGGCATGGGGTGCTTTATTTGGGTTTGGGTTTGCTGCCAAAAAGCTCTTGTTTTAGACTCATCTGACCACAGAACCAGGTCCCGTCTGAAGCTCCAGTCGTGTCTGATCTGAATATGCTGGAGTTTGTTTCTGGATGAGCGAGGAGGATTTTTCTTGAATCCCTCCCAAACAACATGTGGTGATTATAGATACTGTTTGATAATTTTATTTAGTCTTTCTGAGCCCAAGACTCAACTAATCTCTGCGATTCTCCATCTGTGATCTTGGAGAGTCTTTGTCCACTCAAACGCTCCTCCTCGCCGCATTAGGACGATATCGACACACGTCCTCTTTCAGGCAGATTCATAACATCTTTAGTTGATTGAACTTCTTAATTATTGCCCTGATGGTGGAAATGGGGATTTTCAATGCTTTAGCTGTTTTCCTACAGACACTTTCTATTTTGTGAAGCTCAACAATCTTTTGCTGCACATCAGAACTACACTCACCTAAAGGATTATTAGGAACACCATACTAATACTGTGTTTGACCCCCTTTCGCCTTAAGAACTGCCTTAATTCTACGTGGCATTGATTCAACAAGGTGCTGAAAGCATTCTTTAGAAATGTTGGCCCATATTGATAGGATAGCATCTTGCAGTTGATGGAGATTTGTGGGATGCACATCCAGGGCACGAAGCTCCCGTTCCACCACATCCCAAAGATGCTCTATTGGGTTGAGATCTGGTGACTGTGGGGGCCATTTTAGTACAGTGAACTCATTGTCATGTTCAAGAAACCAATTTGAAATGATTCGAGCTTTGTGACATGGTGCATTATCCTGCTGGAAGTAGCCATCAGAGGATGGGTACATGGTGGTCATAAAGGGATGGACATGGTCAGAAACAATGCTCAGGTAGGCCGTGGCATTTAAACGATGCCCAATTGGCACTAAGGGGCCTAAAGTGTGCCAAGAAAACATCCCCCACACCATTACACCACCACCACCAGCCTGCACAGTGGTAACAAGGCATGATGGATCCATGTTCTCATTCTGTTTAAGCCAAATTCTGACTCTACCATCTGAATGTCTCAACAGAAATCGAGACTCATCAGACCAGGCAACATTTTTCCAGTCTTCAACTGTCCAATTTTGGTGAGCTTGTGCAAATTGTAGCCTCTTTTTCCTATTTGTAGTGGAGATGAGTGGTACCCGGTGGGGCCTTCTGCTGTTGTAGCCCATCCGCCTCAAGGTTGTGCGTGTTGTGGCTTCACAAATGCTTTGCTGCATACCTCGGTTGTAACGAGTGGTTATTTCAGTCAAAGTTGCTCTTCTATCAGCTTGAATCAGTCGGCCCATTCTCCTCTGACCTCTAGCATCAACAAGGCATTTTCGCCCACAGGACTGCCGCATACTGGATGTTTTTCCCTTTTCACACCATTCTTTGTAAACTCTAGAAATGGTTGTGCGTGAAAATCCCAGTAACTGAGCAGATTGTGAAATACTCAGACCGGCCCGTCTGGCACCAACAACCATGCCACGCTCAAAATTGCTTAAATCACCTTTCTTTCCCATTCTGACATTCAGTTTGGAGTTCAGGAGATTGTCTTGACCAGGACCACACCCCTAAATGCATTGAAGCAACTGCCATGTGATTGGTTGATTAGATAATTGCATTAATGAGAAATTGAACAGGTGTTCCTAATAATCCTTTAGGTGAGTGTATATTCTGTGGCTTTACTCATTGTGATGATGATTTAGGGAATTTGGTCTTTGTGTTTCCTCATATTTATACTTCTGTGAAACAGGAAGTCATGGCTGGACAATTTCATGCTCCTAGTCACCCTGGTGTGCTAAAAAACGAAAATATGAATGGGAATATACTTCAGAGATATTTTATTCATAAGAATTTCTAGGGGTGCCAATAATTATGGCCAACATGCATTGGAGACAAACATTTATTTCATAATGAGAGTTTCCCCCCACTTTCACTTGTTTCACTTCAATGAAAGGTTAGAATTTTGTGAATTTTTTGAATGAAAGATCAAAAGGATAAACAATGCAGATTTATTATTACAGCCACCTTTGCTTATATTTACCAAGGGTGCCAATATTAGTGGAGGGCACTGTACATGGTCCAATGTAGCAATGTACCAACCCAGAACGTGCCTGTGGCGACATTTCTGCAAAATATTACATTGTGTCTTGCAGATTTTAACACTTTCAAAGTGAGTGTCGATAAAAGTTTTATCCGAAACAATCTGCCAATGTTTTATTATGATGCTTGTTGTGTGTACCGCCAGAGCTGCATGATTAATCGAAATAAAACCGAAATCACAATATGGCTTAGTGTAATTTTTATATCACAAAGGCTGTGGTTTAATGAAATACACTTATATATATATATATATATAGTGTTTCAGAATGAAGTGCATCACTGACGTGATTCATTGGTGTTTTCAGCGTCTCAGAGTGACTTCACTGTAAATGTTTACTGCATCAGAAAATCCAAACATATAGAGCTGCTTATGGAATGCAAACGTCAAGATGCATTAGTTTATAATTCATGCATTATGTTAAAAGTGCTGCAAGGTCATAACTTAGTACTGTGCGAGGAACCGTATGAAAATAAGTCAAAGCCAAGTTAATTTCTAGAGCACATTTAAAACAAAAGAAGTTGACCAAAGTGCTGTACGTCCAGAATCATAAAATAAACAAAATAAGTCTTATTAATCAATAATCCGACCCTCTAATCATCATTTGTGTGGAAGGGAATCAAAATAGTTTCTGTATACATCTGGAAACTTGGAGTTTTGCAAAAATGTAGGTAGATGCACTTTTCCCCCCCAATGAACCTATGTTGAAATGTAGACTCACTGTCGTGGATTAACATGCAAAAGACTTATCATACTTGGTTAGAGCTCAGTATTATTTGTCATAATAAGCTATAATTCTCTTTTCAGATAATTAGTTCTTTTTCTTTTCAGAAAAACACAGAAAAGAGCAGTTGCTAGGCATCAGTGAGCATCGGTTCATGTGCGAGAAATTCATTGACAGCACTCACATTATCAACATTGTTTTTCAAATGATTTCTCTGATTATGTGTGCACATGAAGCATAACTTTTCTGCAGCCTATCAAACTTCTCAAGGTGCAATCAGGGTCGAAACACAGGGTCTAATCAGAGAAGACAGTAATCAAGGCTGCAAGTATCTCTAGTAATTTGTATCAGGAGTTTCACCTTCTTCTTGCAAAACATAACTTTTTCTTGGGCAGAATTTGTGAATTTTATTAAGTCTTCAAATGCGTCATCTTTTTTTTCTCTAGCTCTGCCCATTCCATGTGTAACTAAATGTAGTGATGCTACATTTGTCAGTTTAGCCGATTACAACTGGTGTGGTGAAAATCTGAATGGAAATCTGAATCATTTCAGTGACTCAGTTCATTCAACTGATTCATTTCAACTGTTGATTCGTTGAGTCATCATTTGACTTGATTGTAATTTTTATCCAGTAATATCCAGATGATACAAACTATTTTGTTTTTTGGCCAAATTTTGCTGTTTTGAATTGAAAATGGCCTATATAATTTACAAAACTTGTGTAATTTGTAATTTAATGTAAGAACAAATACATTTTAACAGAGCCATTCAGGCATATTACGATTAAGAGGGAATATTTTAAATTAAATGGTAAACATAAAAACTACTTAAGAAATAATTTACTTGAGTACAAGTAGAAGTACTGAAAAATAATATGACTCAAGTAAGAGTAAATAAGTAGTTGGCTGAAAAAATACTCAAGTTACTATGCTACAAAGTACTTTAGTATTATTTTTCTATTTTTACCCAAAATGAGGCGATGTGAGCAATATGGAGCGTTAAACACTCTCATGTAATTTCTGTTTCATTCATACTGGAAGCCCTCGTGCAGAAGGTCCACAAGTGAGAGATATTCATAAATACTTTAATATTAATTAATAATATGTAATAGATGTATTAAAGTTATGACGTTCCAGGAAATCCCGTATATATGAACATCACATATGGCTACAGCTGAATAGAGACGTTTCTGATGAAACATGAAGACAATAAACACATGACTGCGATTATATATCTGTGTTTATTTGTGATTTTCACACCATATTGGGTATTTTCATTACAATGATGTAAAGGCTATCATTAATGCAATGCTATTTGACATAGCCTGTGTCATATAATTTTATAAAATAATATATTTTCTGTCTCACATGGGACCACAATAGTTATTTCAGACTCACGTATACAGTATATAGTGATTTTGGTGCAAAACATGATATTATTCTCATAAATTGCCGTGTTTGACGCTATGTTGAGCAAACATACAAGCTATCCCTGTTGCCAAGAGCGACTGTTTTATTACTAATTTTGAAAAGTAAGTCTAAAGATCTTTTGAATGTTTTTTAAGAAAGGTAAGTAAGAGGTCCAATCAAAGAAATTATGGGGATTAAAACATTATGAATAGAAAAGTGTAAAAAGATAAAGTTGGGTACGTGTTAACACGTTAAATAAAATGCTCTTTTTTTTTTTGTTCTACCAAAAAAAAATTTTTTTTTAATTCCATTTCAGTCACTCAAGACCATAAAGCACTTTTGAGTCTAGTCTGTAAAACAATCTGGCGGATCTGATAAAATAGAAATCTCCAGTGTTTTTAAAGGGTGTACGGTGTACCACAAGGGTCCATTTTAGGTCCAAGTTTATTTTCTATTTTTTTTTTTTTGAAGAATGAATGAATTCAGCCACGTTTCATTTTTATGCTGATGACACAATTATTTATACAGTTGCACCTTCTATAAATCAAGCCATAGAACTTCTGCAGGATTTTACTACTTAGACCGAAGCATGGCTTTTTTCCATCTAAAAATGCTTCCCATTTGAAGCCAGAAAGTGGATTGTACAACATTCTTTTTTAGTGGTATTAGATTACGGAGATGTGTTTAACATGCATGCAACCTCATCCTTATTGAAAACTTTGTATTGTGTATATCATTATGTTTTGTAATAAATGCTAGTTCACATACCCATCACTGTGTTTTGTATGACTCCTTATATCAAAGAAGAAAAATTGATGTTTTTATTTGTTGCTAAGATGCTGTTAAGCAAGCTTTCTGCTTACGTCTCATCTCTAATGACTCCAATCTACTACTAGATCATCTGGTATTCATCTGAATGTCCCTAGGGTTTATTCAGAGCATGGTAAAACTGGTTATGGGATGATATGCAAGCCACCATTACCCTGGAATCAATTCCCTCTATTAATGTTCTTTAAAATCTATTGCGGTCTGCATTGAAGGAAACATGTTGCTGTTTCATTAATCTTTTACACATTTTATTGTATCAGGACTCTCTGGAGGAAGAGTGTTTTATCTCAGTGGAACCTTCCTGGTAAAATATATAGGATAAAATAAAAAAAATAAAAGAGTCAATGTGCGTATTTTAAAATAAAATTATGTGCAAAAAAACTGAATGCATTACTTTAGAAAAGATTCAAGTTTTTCTTTCCTTGTCTTTATTCTCATTAAATCTTTTATTTCTTTAATTCCTTTAAATAAAACGGTTATTACATTTGTGAAAGCTTGGGGCACAACTGCGATTTAACCCCGGCTCGTGTCTTCTACAGCATTAAAGAACAGATATAAGATTCAAATATTATCAGATCTGTCTAGTTTTAAATAAACACAAAAAACAGAGATGAAAAATTAACTTAAGTAGGAAATTTGCTTTTGCTATGGTTAAATAAATGTTCAGTGATATCTTCCAATGATTTTTTAATTTTGGCGCAATTATTTCTCTATATAATGTTGATATGGCAACGAGTAAATACACTAAGTTTCGTCATCCTGGCATGTGTGGAAAGTTATAAACCATGTGTGTTACAACTAACCCCGCATTACTTTGTGCCCGCTCTCCCTATATAAGCTAATATAAACTTTTGTATATAAAAACGGTTCCTTCACTAAAATTTAACTACCTCAAAAGATGAGTAGCTTGTAGTTTAGCAGGTGAGGGTTTTAAACACTTGTTTGAGTGTAACTCTCATCCACGGCGGCACGAGAGGATTGTGCGCCCATGTAATGAAGCGTGGAGCGGCAGTAGCGTGAAGTGTCTGGTGGCCTGTGGCGGAAGCCGCTGGAGCAGCGCTAACGACTCGCTTCCCTCGCTGCGGGGCGCCTCCATGACTCATTAATCTCCGCTTTTGTCTGTGTTTATAAATACAGCTACGTGCTTCATGCTAATCTGGGATCTGCAGAGAGATATGCTCCATCGGAGATGATTGCTTCATTTTGCATTTCCCCCAGAGTAAGCCCATAACGAGGGGAAGAGAGAGTGGAAGACATGTCAAGTGGGCGAACGCTCAGACGGGACGCTTCAATCATTGGAGAAACATGCTACAACCGTTCCTGACAGGGTGACTCAGACATCCTGTGACTAGATCATGAGGCCCAGTTACTATGGAGCTAGAAATATGACATAATGATCTGAATTTGAATTGTGTAAATCTGAATTATTGACAAGTGTAATCTAACAAAATTGAATATTATGTTGAATTTTACATAGTTCTGAATTTGAATTTTTAAATCTTGAATATAGAACATTTGAAATTGTATAGACATGTATTTTCAAACAGCAGATATTTTGATCTGAATTAATAGACTGGAAATATTCAGCTTTTGAAAATACAGATTCAAGATTTCAGATGAAGAATAAATTCGGAACATCAAATTCAATATTCTAAAATTCAAAACGCAGAAATTCAGATCTTACAGAAAGTAGGTCAGAGGTCATCATCAGGGAAGAGTAAAGGCTGTCAGAAAAGTCGAACGGAGCATTTTGGCCGAGGTCCGTGTATCATCTGATCATTTCATATTTGGAATGGAATAACGAGAAAAGATAAGATGGCCTGTTTATTCGTTTTTTTGTTTAGATTAAGGCACTGAAAATGAGATTTCGGCTAGATTTCTCATTTTTCGTTTGTGGTTTACAAATCGCCGATTGGTCAAGCAAATCTGAGCATGTGACGTCATCTGTCGTTCCTCAGGTCTGTTCAACAAAATAAAAGTCCTCTGTAGCAGTAGTAGGCTACCGCTTCTTAAACTGTACAGGACAGGTCCTAGATCGGGCTTTCTTCTGTGCAACTTAACGCGTTTCACAGAAAAAAATAATATCAGAAATATGAAATATTAATCAGCACCCAGCCTGTTTTATTCAGCTGTGCGGAGTTAAATCTGTGTGGTGAAGCACAGACCAATGATCGGTCAAGCGTAAATACAGCAGTCATAACTTTTCTTTACAATACGCTCAGTTTTGGACAAGGGATGGAATACTGTCATGCAAATCGGCTGAGGGTGGGAACCGATGATGGTGAATTTAAATTTTACTGTAACTCATAGCCGCGGACGATAGCGGAGGCTAGCGCAAGATAACTTTTGTTAATAAAAATATGTATTTCTTTGTTTAATATAAGAGTTTGTCTTTGTTTTATTGTTGTTGTTGTTTTCAATCAAATAATAGTGAACCACAAACTGATGATTTGTTTTTAAGGGGAATTTCCAAATATCTTTTATTTATTTGTTTTAATGCAGGTAGGCTATTTTATGTCATCCGTCTTAACTTTTAATAAAAATTTAATATACGCGAGTTTTTTATTGAACTATTTTATTGTTGTTGTATTTTCATTCGTCTGAAAGTAATTAAAGAGGAAATTCATGGTCTTTCATTTATTTGTTACCACGCGGGTATCATCCGTCTTATTCATTTTGGTAATAACGAATAATGTTGTTGATAATTTTTGTTCAAAGAGTGGAGAAAGATGCTGTCAAACACGACCAAAATAAGCGCTATACAGATGCTGAACGTCATAGCCAGGTTTCCATCCAAGGATTTTTTTTTTGCAAAAAATGGTTTAGCGCATCAAATTGTTTACCGATGTAGCTGATGGAAATGCCAATTATCGATATTTTTTTGCAAATGTCGACACAATCTTTTTCCGTTTAACTTTAGCGCATAAACTGCTGATACTTCAAATGTCGCGAAAACTAGTTTGGAAGCACTTTTTGTCGAGAGAAGGGGCTTTAACGCAAATAAATGTGGCGTCACGTGACAGAATTAGCCTATTACAGCGTCCGCGCGTGGCTGCTCCCGTTAAAGCACCGTTTCTCTGTAGTTCAACGGCGCACTAAATCTATTATATTCATATTATTAAATTGTATATTAAACTGTTTTATTAAGACGTGTTACCTCTCAAACATCATTCATCCTTAGTTTTGAAATTTATTTTATTTTATTTTTTTTTTTATTTTTTTTTACAATAATAAAACTTCAGAATAATCAGAAAAACTTCAGAAAAATAATAGCTGCACCCGTTTCTGAATATTGCTTGATCAAGTATCGATCTAAACGGTGTTAATAACGAAGTAAAAAAAAAACATGACACGTGACAAAATATTTTATGTATAGGGCCTACAATTTAATAATATATATATAGCCTAATAAAGTTTTGTTTCAGAATGGATGAGGAAAATATAGCGCCTTGAAAATCTCTGCAGATCGTCAAAAATAAAAAAGTGGAAGGCTGTTGGAGTTTCTAATACTGACAAAAAGAAAGATAAAATACACAACATATTAGCCTACGTCGGTATCTGAATGAATAAAATTAATGCCATAAAATGGCACGATTTCATGGGCTACTTCACAAATGAAAATCACAAACATGACACTAATATTTTATAAATACAATTGATTAATATGTAAAATAATTTTATCTCAAACAAATAAACAAATAAAAATAAAGTCGGAATTTTAAAATTGTTAAGACAGCTAGACTAGTCTAAAAAAGTGAAATATAGGTTACACAAATAAAACGTTTAGGTTACAGCTGCATCTGTCTCTGAGAGAAAAATATTATCAGAGATTTGATGTTTTTGATCGATTTGATGTTATTGAACTCTGAAGCCAGAACGAATAACTTAGTTTGGTTTGAATGATCTGACATGCGTTCTCGGCCACGTCAAACCGCGACTGTTGTACTGTTCAAGGCTTACGTTAAAGATTGTTGCTTATGGCGTTCAAATAGTGTCAAATCTCGCGCACATAAAACAAAGACATGCGCACATGATATGAGCGCACAGAACAGTATCCGCGTGCGGAAAACAATCCTCGCGAGGGAGCATTTCTGCATCGCGAGCGCACAGAACAGTATCCGCGTGCAAAAATGCGCTCTCGCGAGAACGGCGCTGAATAGCGCTCGCTCAACCCTCTCTACGCCCTCTCACATAATATATAATTATGTGTAAACAATATGGCATATATATATATATATATATATATAATACCAATACATATTTTTACAATTTACACATTTAATCTTTTAAAAACATCATGGCGTACACTATCCGTCTTCAGACATCAATAAATGATTGCTAAATGATTTTCATAAAATATTGCTGTCTGGCTATCTGAGAACTCCGTATGGATAATAAGTTTTGGGATCATTACTTTTTCGGTAGTATTACAGCACACAATGAACATATTAGAACCTTTTTGCGGTTTCCTTTTAGAAACATACAGCGAACCTGGAAACATTAATGTATGACGTCAGACTCAACAAGCGGGAATCTGAACCGCCAGAAGCAGCAAGAGGTACAACATCTGCATTTGCAGTGACAAAAAGTAAATTGTGCATAGCAATAGTGGCACATATAATCCACGGAGTTTAAAATTGCTATGAACAATATAGTTACATTACATTACATTACATCCAACAATACATTAAGGTCAGTTCTAGCAAGTGCCACAGGGAGAACTGTCGGCCATTAACATGACTTTTCCCTTTTAGTTAAATGCAAGTGGTCAGTGTAGTCGAATCGTGTTGTATTCCTTTTACTTCTTGAGTAGCACAAAATGATCAGCTCATGTGTGCCTAAATTGTCTAACAATGTTCTGTGGGATATTATGATAGGGAGAGTTGCAGGATGCTGCACGGCGGGTGGTGTCCCTGCTGCAGAATGCCCTGTCCGAGCCAACGAGACAGTGAGGATTGATTTTAGTGTCATCACTTAATTATCTAAGATCTATAAAAATAAACAGTATTAAATGTTTATGAGGGCACAACATTTTGGGTACATCTACACTACAGCAATGTACTCAAAAACGGAAAGGTTTGCTGCGAAAACGACTAATAACGCTGTATTATGTGTGCCAGGCCAATAGTTGGCGGTGACTTTTTAAAGAAACACTATACGCGCATGCGCATATACGGTCCTGTAGTCCGCCGTTGTTTTGGTATATTATTATTGTTTATTTATTTATTTTTTATTAATTAAAGAACATTAACTTACAGTACAATACAAAGGGACAGCATCAAAAAGAGAGAAAAGGGAAAAAATATATAAAAAAACAACCATAAAATTGGGTTTCTCATTTGTAAATTTGCTCTTATGAATATTAACTTTGGTGTTTTGGTTGTCAGGTACTTCCTCATGCCTATAGAATACACACGTAATACACATGTGCATGATGTCACTGTTTTTACAACAACAACAAAACGTTTATACAGACAGTAACGGTATCATTTTCAAAAACTTGCACTTTGATTTTTTTTTTTTTTTTTTCAAACGTTTCAGTTTAAATGATTAGCCAAAACGCATTTTAAAAAATCTGTTTTTAGTTGAAAGCAGTGTCATGTAAACGTACGCTAAATGTTCCTGTTTATTCAAATAGTACTCCTAATAATTAATAATTTCTTGTTTTGCTGTGTTTGCAAATGATAAGGAGTTTATGCAGAATCTGCAAACCAGCCAGAGCAGAATAATGTCACAGTGGAGCAGAACATGGCAAGGTTTGACATATTCAATGTAAAAGACTTTGACTGCATTTGTGTTCATTTTCATAATCGTTTAAAAAGTAAAATTCTGTATGTATGGCTTAACATTGTTTGACTTTTAATGCATTTCTCTTACCCTGTCTCATCTCTGATTTTACTCTGTTATAGGTCCTTCCCAGGACTATTTGGGAAAAATTTGGGGAAAAAAAAAATTACCAGTGAAAAGGGGATCCCATTTTGACTTAAAAAGAAGGCTATGTACTGTAAAGTGTTTCCCAATACAGTTTTACCTTGTAAATAAATATATGGAGAAGACACTCGAAACCTCGGAAGAGTTAACCCTCCTGCAGGCAGGAATGGGTCGCAGAACCATCGGCATAGCAGAAGATGCTGATCATTCATGGGTGAGCTGAGTTGGTGTAGGAGGTATATATCACTCTTGACTGAAAAAACTCTAAAAAAGAAAAAGAAAGAAAGAAATATTAGGAATATACATATACTGTCTTTTAAAAATATGAATGATACTCAGTTGTCCAAGAAACTATTGGCGTATTCCAAATTGGCTGAGTTGAAAGGAGCATGGATGCTGTACAAGGCTGTTGGTAAGATTGAAGCTTTATCTACTGCCTTATGTTTGTTGTGTACAGTGCGTGCAGAATTATTAGGCACGTTGATTTTCTGATCATATTTTTTTCCCAGGCACATTTTATCAATTCCAAACCACATTAATCTTAATAACTACTATTAATTTTGTATTTAATCATTTATAAGTGATATATAATTGTTCATGAAGGCTGGAAATGAAAAACACCTTATATTCAGGTGTGCAGAATTATTAGCCACGTTTTCTTTTACAGATAAAATTAGTCAAAAAAGAGATTTAACCCAGACTAAAAAGTCAAAAATTATGAAATGCCCATGAGAAGGATGCAATACTAATGCAATACTAGAAATTGTACAAACCCGATTCCAAAAAAGTTGGGACACTGTACAAATTGTGAATAAAAACAGAATGCAATGATGTGGAAGTTTCAAATTTCAATATTTTATTCAGAATACAACATAGATGACATATCAAATGTTTAAACTGAGAAAATGTATCATTTTAAGGGAAAAATAAGTTGATTTTAAATTTCATGGCATCAACACATCTCAAAAAAGTTGGGACAAGGCCATGTTTACCACTGTGTGGCATCCCCTCTTCTTTTTATAACAGTCTGCAAACGTCTGGGGACTGAGGAGACAAGTTGCTCAAGTTTAGGAATAGGAATGTTGTCCCATTCTTGTCTAATACAGGCTTCTAGTTGCTCAACTGTCTTAGGTCTTCTTTGTCGCATCTTCCTCTTTATGATGCGCCAAATGTTTTCTATGGGTGAAAGATCTGGACTGCAGGCTGGCCATTTCAGTACCCGGATCCTTCTTCTACGCAGCCATGATGTTGTAATTGATGCAGTATGTGGTCTGGCATTATCATGTTGGAAAATGCAAGGTCTTCCCTGAAAGAGACGACGTCTGGATGGGAGCATATGTTGTTCTAGAACTTGGATATACCTTTCAGCATTGATGGTGCCTTTCCAGATGTGTAAGCTGCCCATGCCACACACACTCATGCAACCCCATACCATCAGAGATGCAGGCTTCTGAACTGAGCGCTGATGACAACTTGGGTTGTCCTTGTCCTCTTTAGTCCGGATGACATGGCGTCTCAGTTTTCCAAAAAGAACTTCAAATTTTGATTCGTCTGACCACAGAACAGTTTTCCACTTTGCCACAGTCCATTTTAAATGAGCCTTGGCCCAGAGAAAACGCCTGCGCTTCTGGATCATGTTTAGATATGGCTTCTTTTTTGACCTATAGAGTTTTAGCCGGCAACGGCGAATGGCACGGTGGATTGTGTTCACCGACAATGTTTTCTGGAAGAATTCCTGAGCCCATGTTGTGATTCCCATTACAGTAGCATTCCTGTATGTGATGCAGTGCCGTCTAAGGGCCTGAAGATCACGGGCATCCAGTATGGTTTTCCGGCCTTGACCCTTACGCACAGAGATTGTTCCAGATTCTCTGAATCTTTGGATGATATTATGCACTGTAGATGATGATAACTTCAAACTCTTTGCAATTTTTCTCTGAGAAACTCCTTTCTGATATTGCTCCACTATTTTTCGCCGCAGCATTGGGGGAATTGGTGATCCTCTGCCCATCTTGACTTCTGAGTGACACTGCCACTCTGAGAGGCTCTTTTTATACCCAATCATGTTGCCAATTGACCTAATAAGTTGCAAATTGGTCCTCCAGCTGTTCCTTATATGTACATTTAACTTTTCCGGCCTCTTATTGCTACCTGTCCCAACTTTTTTGGAATGTGTAGCTCTCATGAAATCCAAAATGAGCCAATATTTGGCATGACATTTCAAAATGTCTCACTTTCAACATTTGATATGTTATCTATATTCTATTGTGAATAAAATATAAGTTTATGAGATTTGTAAATTATTGCATTCCTTTTTTTATTCACAATTTGTACAGTGTCCCAACTTTTTTGGAATCGGGTTTGTAGTTAAGGCATGACCACTGGACAGTGAAATGCTCATTGGGTAAGCAGGGTCAGACAAAAACAGGTGAAGAAAAGACACATGTTAAAGCAACACTAGGTAACTTTTGGAGCTCTAGCGGTTAACAAACAGAACTGCATGCGTCTTGCGGAAGAACACTGTAGCCGGAGCTACTTCTCTCTGTTTATGTCTATGGCGAGTCACGCAGGTACTGTGCTCCTCCGCAGCGGTGCGACCCGAACTGGACTAAAATAGTTAGAATATAAACACTTATTATAAGTGTACTGTAGTGATTCAGGGTAAGACAATAACACGGTTTGGAAAATATGATCAGAAAATCAACGTGCCTAATAATTCTGCACACACTGTAATGGCAAAATATGGCAAATATGACTTTCAGACTGTACAAATATTACATATTTTTCCTTGTAGGTGGTTCTGGACAAAGAAATTTGTGCATTGTGCCCCCTGAGTCAGAAGGGTACACAGGTGCTTACCTCAACTCAATTGTGCGTGGAAAGTCAACCTTGTACATTGTACCTGTGCAAGGAACACTCGATACTTCCCCTCTTCCCTACTCAGCCAAGGAGTTTGCCAAAATGCCAAAAGCTGCATGTCAAACATGTGGAGAAAACATGCCAGTACAGTTACTGGCAGCACATGTGGCACTTGTGAAACCATGACACTGTCAACTGACTCAGGCAAGGAACATTTTACTTTGGAATCTACATGAATACATTATAATTGTGTTGTCCTCTGGCTAATGTTTGTGTGTGTTGGTTGGTTTGTTTGTTTTCTTGCAGTCTGAAGATTTTCAAAGGTCTTCAGATAATGTGGACCCATCAACCAGTACTTCCATGGATGTTACAAACTCTCCAGATCACTGGCACTTCTATGACAGCAAGTCCATTAACATTCCAGACTTATAAGTCAGACTTAAGTTCCAGTTTAGATCCTATTTACTATTATTCATACTTTATACCTTTTATACATATACTTCAATATTATTTATCTTACATTTAAAGGACTCCTCAGATTTAGATCTTCCTTCTTCTATAAACGTTCCTGATGCCAGAGTAAGAGCAAAACAGTCCACATCTCTTTGAATGAGCCTTTGTTGACCTTGTGAACTTTACTTTAGCACTAACTAATGCTCCCTTCACGTGCTATCGGAATTATCGCAAATACGAGTTTCCTAGTCGGAAATTGGACATGACCAGCCTTAGAGAGGCCTTTAATGGCCAATTTCCTACAAGGAAACTCGGATTTATGATAATCCGATAGCACATGAATGCAGCATTACCTCAGGCAAAGGTTTAGTTTTATTACTTTATTAATTACAGTTTTAATGTATTTACTAATACTGGGTTACATTCTAGACAGCTTGTCCCAGTGACTTTGTGGAGACCATGCAAGCTTGGTGAAAGGTATTTTTTAGTTTTCCAGTGCATTATAATTTTCAGAAGCAAACTTTTGTATTATACAGTTGTTTTATGTTGTTACGCTGTTGAAGATGAAACATGCTTTAGTCATACTGAAAGATTAGGTGCTTTTAGTATGACTGAAGCATATTTCATGTATTCTCACAGAGCCAATGATATAACCAAAACAAACTTACTGAATGATATTGAAGAAACTGATGGAACAGACATATGTCCAAAAAGATTTGTCACACCAAGAGATTAAAAGGTACTGTAACATTAATTTTTCTTCAGAAAGTTAGAATTTTACATCAATAATATAAAATGTTCTAACCTATTATGTGTTTCTTTTTTCTTTTTCCAATATTATAAAGCATTGCTGATGTCATCAAAAGCCTTTCTGAAAGGATGGATGAAACCAGCATCTTCAGTATTTGCATTACCAGAGATCAGATGCTTGAGAGAGGCCTAAAACAATGGCAGCGACAGAAAACATCTTCCCCCAAAAATCCTCTCAGAGTTTCTTTTATTGGGAAGGCTGGCATTGACAATGGCGCTTTGAGGAAGGAATTTTTAACTGGTATGTTTTTTGTTTGTTTGTTTTTGATCATAAGAATACATTTTGTGTTCTATGAACCTATATGTGGTAACACTCATCAGTCTTACAAATGTAGGCTGTATAGAACATGTCTTTTCATGGTTGATACAATGTATTTTATGCTTGATGGATCTCTGTTTCCATATTCTGAAAAGAAATGATGACGGGAATAGAGAAGCGGTTCTTTGAGGGAGGAGAAAATGGCAAAACCCCCAAATATTCGATGACGGACATGGACAAACACAACTTCAGGTAGGTTTATTATGGTGTGACGCTTTTCTGTGTACCAAATTTAATGTAAACCATGCAAACATGCACAGAGAACCTCACATTACATGAATTGTGTTTTTTCAAAAAGATAAATAGTAGTTGGGCTATATGTAATGAGTTTTAAACATATCACATCTTTCAGATTATTGTGCACTTCACTATTCACTCATTATGGTATAGCTACCGATTCTGCAGTAATTCTTTGTTCTTGTATTGCAGGACTATCGGGGAGATATTTGCTGTCAGCATCACACAAGGTGGGCCACCACCAAACTTTTTTATGGAGTGGTGTTACAACTACATATCCACGGGAGAAATGGATCCAGAAGTAATAACTGAAAGGGACGTCACAGACCCTGAACTCATGGAGCTAATGAAAGAGGTAGTTTATTTAAATGTGGTGACAGTGCATTGTGAATCATAATTTTATGTTTATGTAGTGTGAATTGGTTGTGTTCTTATCATTATTAATTCCATACTATCTGTTCATGATCATCCTTAATTTAAAAATTGTAAACCTTATATGTAAACTTCAACACTAAACTAAGGTTCATTTAAATTGACTTGAGTAAATGTGGTTTTGTTCAAAGATTAAGGCAGCTGACAACACAACCCTGATGGAGTGCACAGGCAGGATTTTGTTATGTGGATACACACGGGGAGTCCATTCAAAGAAAGGAAGACATTGTGCGGTAAGACGTCTCCTTTAATGTAGGCTCACCTTGTAGATTTTTTTAATTTAACTTTATTTATTTAACTTTTTGTTATAGCTCTGTAGTCCCGCATGCTACAGTCAGGTTACTTCCCATGCTGCACAAATCTGCTCTGGAATGAAACCGTATGGGCTCCTCACGTTGGTCCAGCAAGAAACAAACATCTGCAGACAGCTGTTTGTTCCAGGATCTTTTACCAAGGCAAGCAATAAATAACACCCACTACAAAATCTGTATTGAATCATTCTCCAAAAAAAAAAATGGCTTGACCTTTTCTCTGTAAACTAAAGGTGGATGCTGATTTTCTAGTCAAGACACTATCACCTGTCTTCAGTGAGAAGGGCGTCAGAGAGAAGTGGTCAACTTTCTGCAGGACTTTGTACAAGACATGGAGGATGAAGGTAAAATTAACAATACTATCATAATAGAGTAAAGAAAAGAGGACTATTTTGTTGCATGATTTACAAATTGGGAAAGGATTTTTATTTCTTTTGGATGTTTTTTTTATCTAAGCTAAAGTAATTAGTAGGAATAGTTTAAATTGGCCTTAACTTGCCTGAAGTCTTTTACTGATGAAGCTTCTAATCACAATTAACTCACAATGATTTTATATCATTTTATCAGAAGAGGGCAAAAACAATATAGAAGACATACCTGAAGAGGAGACCAAAAATGAAGAGGATGAAAGGCAGAAAGAAATATCAGTGACATGCCCATTAATGTTGCTAGGTTCTGTCAGTGGCTGACAGGACAATCTCATGTCCCACTAAGTCATGCAGACCGTGAAAATTGTTATGGAATTTGAACATGAATGCCATGTGCGTTATGGCACACACAGCATCTGCTATCCTGCAGTTAATGCATGTTCTTGCTCAGTCACATTCCCAGTTGCACACCTTGGTACATATGCAGAATTTAAAAATGTGATCTCACAGGCCTTTGTCCATGGCTATGAATTTGGCCGCTGTTAGAAAAAGAGTGCTCCAGCTCACTTCCTGTGTCTGGACTGTTCTAAAGACGTTTGTTACAGAAGTCTACAAATGAAGTTGAATTTGATGTTTTTAATTTTTATTACAATATGAAGTGCAATTTGTATGCATTCATGAACAAACTTTTAGTAGTACTTATTAGAGTTACACAGTGTAGTTTCAATGTATTTACAGTATTTCTGACGCTTTCCTCGCACTCTTTTCTTTTAAGGATTCAGAATAATTTTTACACGCTTTTCTTTTTATGTTTTGGAATAATAGTGCAAAAAAATAACGCAAGAAAACAAAAAGACATGTTTACAATGTTCAAAGCATGGCAAAACTGATACTCAAATAAAGATAAGCTGAAAAACATTTATAGGATGAATTCCTTGGCGTGTGTGGTAGAGTTCAATACAAAACAATTAGACCAGAACCAGCAGCGTATGTTTTAAAGTTTACAGTGATCCACTGACGTGAATGTCAGAGCTGAAGAGGTTAACAGTGTGTCTGCAGTCGTTTTATACAGTATGTTCATAGCAGAAAGCTGTTCATCAGTAATGTTTGGGTCAGCTGGATCAACCAAAGTTTGTAGTTCAGTCATCATCTCCTCAGCCAGAGGACACTCGTATTCAGGCACTATTATTCCAGTCTCTGAGTCAAGGCCATCACAGTCAACAGCAATCTCCCAGTCAATGTCTGGCTCTTGTAGGTCCTATAAATGTATCAAAAATTATAGATTTGCCATGGTAACATTATTTCAATTTGTTTCACTGGATCATCAAAAATGATAAGGTCATATTTATATTTAAGATCTTCTGAAAGATTTAGTACTTGTGCATTGATACTGTTAATCTAGAAACACCCATCTTTAAAGCAAAAACTTACCGCAAGGTTCTCAGAATGTACATTAGTGTTTAGCATCTGTGCAATCTCCCAGATCTGTGTCAGACTCCGGTTTCCCTCAGTGCGGAGTGGATGGTGGTTCCAGCCTTCAGTGAATATCTCCAAGTCTCTTTTGAGTCGTGGAAGAATTGCATAATGCACACAGAATATGTCAACTGTACATGAAATGTCCAGAAGCTCATTCTCTTCAAGAGAGTGTAGAAGGTTGTAGTACTTTGATGAGACTGAGATCCACACATCTCTCCATAAACGTTCTATCCTATGAAGGGTTGAAACAAAATACATAATCTCCATTACTGTCTCTGGAACACAACATTACACCACTATTAAGTTATGTAATTGTGTTCTGTAATATCACACCTTGTAATGAAACAACTAGCACCATCTATATGTAAAAAAAAAAGTTTATGGTGATGTTAGTTTCTGGATCACAGTGTATTGTGGGTTTAAAGAATTATTATAAATAACAATTTACATTATAAATTGTTATAAATTTTGATTTGAGGAAACTGAGCTCAAGTAAAAGCTCAGATTTATCTATTTTTTAAAATGTAAGATGATAAAGAACATTTTTAATTTGTCCCAGTCTATTTACCTACAAAGAGGGCACTGTAGCTTTGTAACAATCTCAAATACAGTACCTTGAGGGTAAACCATGCTGCTGAACTGCCTCCATGAAAAAGTGACATGCCGTTGAAGCACGGTTATTTGTGGCTGCATTCAAGTACAATATCTACAACATTAAGTAAAATGTAAACAAATGAAAAGGCATTGAAGTTAAGTCTGACAGGGATTTTCTCAGGAAGCATGAGTATGTTCAGCAAATTATCTGGGTGGCACTGAAGTAAAAACACTATTATACAACAAAAATTAAATATTAAATCAAGGAACAGTAAGACAAAAATTAATTTGTGGATTTTGATTGATGATTAATAAAAGCATCTACTGTTGATCTGTTTACATACTACACTTTTTTTTCTTTTAATCAAAGGCATAGGTGTACAGCAGCAGCCAGTTACAGTGGGGAGAACAAGTATTTGATACACTGCCGATTTTGCAGGTTTTCCTACTTACAAAGCATGTAGAAGTCTGTAATTTTATCATAGGTACATTTCAACTGTGAGAGACGGAATCTAAAACAAAAATCCAGAAAATCACATTGTATGATTTTTAAGTAATTAATTTGCATTTTATTGCATGACAAGTATTTGATACATCAGAAAAGCAGAACTTGATATTTGGTACAGAAACCTTTGTTTGCAATTACAGAGATCATACATTTCCTGTAGTTCTTGACCAGGTCTGCACACACTGCAGCAGGGATTTTGGCCCACTCCTCCATACAGACCTTCTCCAGATCCTTCAGGTTTCGGGGCTGTCGCTGGGCAATACGGACTTTCAGCTCTCTCCAAAGATTTTCTATTGGGTTCAGATCTGGAGACTGGCTAGGCCACTCCAGGACCTTGAGATGCTTCTTACGGAGCCACTCCTTAGTTTTCCTGGCTGTGTGTTTCGGGTCGTTGTCATGCTGGAAGACCCAGCCACGACCCATCTTCAATGCTCTTACTGAGGGAAGGAGGTTGTTGGCCAAGATCTCGCGATACATGGCCCCATCCATCCTCCCCTCAATACGGTGCAGTCGTCCTGTCCCCTTTGCAGAAAAGCATCCCCAAAGAATGATGTTTCCACTTCCATGCTTCACGGTTGGGATGGTGTTCTTGGGGTTGTACTCATCCTTCTTCCTCCAAACACGGCGAGTGGAGTTTAGACCAAAAAGCTCTATTTTTGTCTCCTCAGACCACATGACCTTCTCCCATTCCTCCTCTGGATCATCGAGATGGTCATTGGCAAACTTCAGACGGGCCTGGACATGCGCTGGCTTGAGCAGGGGGACCTTGCATGCGCTGCAGGATTTTAATCCATGACGGCGTAGTGTGTTACTAATGGTTTCTTTGAGACTGTGGTCCCAGCTCTCTTCAGGTCATTGACCAGGTCCTGCCGTGTAGTTCTGGGCTGATCCCTCACCTTCCTCATTATCAATGATGCCCCATGAGGTGAGGTCTTGCATGGTGCCCCAGACCGAGTGAGATTGACCGTCATCTTGAACTTCTTCCATTTTCGAATAATTGCGCCAACAGTTATTGCCTTCTCACCAAGCTGCTTGCCTATTGTCTTGTAGCCCATCCCAGCCTTGTGCAGGTCTACAATTGTATCCCTGATGTCCTTACACAGCTCTCTGGTCTTGGCCATTGTGGAGAGGTTGGAGTCTGTTTGATTGAGTGTGTGGACAGGTGTCTTTTATACAGGTAACGAGTTCAAACAGGTGCAGTTAATACAGGTAATGAGTGGAGAACAGGAGGGCTTCTTAAAGAAAAACTAACAGGTCTGTGAGAGCCGGAATTCTTACTGGTTGGTAGGTGATCAAATACTTATGTCATGCAATAAAATGCAAATTAATTATTTAAAAATCATACAATGTGATTTTCTGGATTTTTGTTTTAGATTCCGTCTCTCACAGTTGAAGAGTACCTATGATAAAAATTACAGACTTCTACATGCTTTGTAAGTGGGCAAACCTGCAAAATCGGCAGTGTATCAAATACTTGTTCTCCCCACTGTACCTTTCTGGAGAAACCATCCACTCCTCCAAATATCACAGTGTTGTATCTAGGAAGTAAAAGTAAAATGTTATTTTTATATAAAATTAAATCAATGTGCATATGCATTTAAAAGCATTACAAAGGGAGATCCTTTTTATATCTTTACTTAGCCACTAAATTATCACAAACCTGATTAACTTGTGGTTTGTGTCTACATGTACCAGAGAAAAGGGCCCTGGTACAGAGTACATACTGCGTACAACACAGCCAAGACCTGACAGCCTTGAGATGACACCCAAGAAATCAACCTTATGCATGGAGGCTGCAATTCTTCTCCACTGAACCCTGTGGCCCACTGACTCCAGTCTCCCTCTGACCATCATGTAGCCTGCATTTGGTAAATCATTCTTGATGGAAGCAACCAAACTGTCAAGTTCATTATCATTGATGGTACTGTACATGCTTCTAACAGAGAGATCATGCTCTTTCATTCGTCTGAAGACTGTGCTTCTCGAAACACCCATCAGTGTAGCTATGCAAGGCACAGGAAGTTGAGTATGGAGCATTTTCCTTTCAAGCGCTGTTCTTCAATCAATATTTTGGGTCGTCCTGTGGTACCAGCAGCTTCCACTGTGACAGAAGGAGCTGGAAGTTCCAGTTGTCCCTTCACAAGGTCAAAAAGCTCTTGCAAAGCCTGGGTGATAGCAGGGTGTACTTCTACATGATTGGATAGGGCCTGCAGAAGATACAGCTCCTGACGACAGCAAAACTCTAGGTAATCCAAATTTAGTGGTGTTGTGCTTAATCCTTAATCTTAAAGCCTTTCTAGAAGGTAATGTCTCAGCTGTTGACAAAACAAAATATAGTTAAATGAGTATTAAATACAGTAAAAACATTAATATTGTTATATAGTATTACAATTGAAAATAACTTTTCTATTGTAATAAATTGTAAAATGTGATTTATTCCTGTGATCAAAGCTGAATTTATCATCATTACTCCAGTCTTCAGTGTCACATGATCCTTCAGAAATCATTCTAATATGATGATTTGCTGCTCAATTATTATTGGTGATCAGTTATGGTTCTCATTATTATCAATGTTAAAAACAGTTTTCCAGTTTTTACAGCGCAATATTTTGTGGAAACATTTAAGAGATAAAATAGAAATAACGATTTTAGAATAATTGAAGGATCACAGGACATTAAATATTATATTAAATATTACTATTCACAAATACTAGTCCATATCACGATTTGATTAGGTGTGCAGTCCTACTTTTGCAGAAAATGTCATGACCTGCCGCGTTAAACAGTAAATTACGTTTTAATGACAAGATTCTAGGATTATGTCCGCATTTTCAGCATCGCGGATATCATCGCGGACTTTAAAACATAATTATGCAGACCCCCTGGCTATTATATACTCCACTTTGAGAACCTGTGTTTTAAGGGTTCGTAAGCTACCTTTATCAAACTAAATATTTAGCTAGCTAGCTATTTATAGTACATGGAAAAAACAAAACCTTCAAAAAAAAGTCAAATGGAATCACTGAAAGGTTTGAGGCTTACTTGCTCTGACATGATGGTATGAACCCGTACGTTAATTTGTTCTTATCTCTATGAACAACACTAGCTGAGTAGAGTGTGGAAACAAGGCATGATACGTGTCAGTGATGAAACCAGTCAATCAAATGTCATGGTTGGTGTTGACCAGTCACACGAGCGGAGACATCTGACATTTGATCCCTGCCTCCAGAGTCCCAAAAGCCAACTTGACGAGCGAGCAGGTTGAGCAGTTGAGAGGGCGTAGAGAGGGTTGAGCGAGCGCTATTCAGCTCCGTTCTCGCGAGAGCACATTTTTGCAAGCGGATACTGTTCTGTGCGCTCGCGATGCAGAAATGCTCCCTCGCGAGGATTGTTTTCCGCACGCGGATACTGTTCTGTGCGCTCATATCATGTGCACGAGATTTGACACTATTTAAACGCCATAGTTGCTGACCAAACATTT
The DNA here is from genome assembly GCA_039654105.1 of Coreius guichenoti. Lineage (NCBI taxonomy): Eukaryota > Metazoa > Chordata > Actinopteri > Cypriniformes > Gobionidae > Coreius > Coreius guichenoti. Next base: position 1,504,138 of record CM077189.1, on the reverse strand, counting down.
TACTGTACCAATCTTTTTTTGTGGATAGTAAAATGTTGCATACAGGACAATTGAGCTGCTCTGTGTCCACGCCCATGAGCTTCCTCATAAAGGCAGTTACATGCAGTCCTGTCAGACAAACTGTCACACTTGTGATCTTCTGATTAATATTTCCTAATTTAGTAATAGTCCTATATTCTGAAAAAAAAAAGTAAGTACATTTCAATCTTCTAATTACTCTCTGCATTTTACAAATATTTGGGACACAAAAGATATGATATAATTTGCGATACGTGAAATTATGTATGGAAACTAGGCCTACTTTTTTTAGCAATACAATAAAACGTATGCGACAATGCGGTTTTTTAGGGATGACGTCATTACGCGCACCATTTTATCGGCAAAAGGCCAATTGGATGAAAACAGGATATTCACTTTGTCGATAACAAAACAGTGGAAAAAGTGGATGGAAACCTGGCTAATGACAAATATCAGCACATCCCTATTCTTAATGTTGGCTACATGTTACTGAGGTTTTTGTAGGAAAAATGTGAGCAAATGTCAAACTATACAATGTAGGCTATAATAATGCAATGGGGGGAATATATGTGGGTCCTGATAATAAAAAAATTACTTGTAAAAAGTGACCATAGCTATAGTCAGTGACAGAGTGCAAGCATATTGATCTAAAATAATTCTGTATTTTCAGCTTCAGAATCATGAATATTTTTATTCTGGTGTCACCATTGTCCTGTGCATTGTGTTACCAGCACCAAGTCCATTATCTGTAAGGGACACTGGCTGCATCCGAAATCGTTAAAACAGTAGGCATACGTTCTATTTTTAATGAAAATACAACAACAATAAAATAGTTCAATAAAAAAACTCGCGTATATTAAATTTTTATTAAAAGTTAAGACGGATGACATAAAATAGCCTACCTGCATTATAACAAATAAATAAAAGAAAACGAATCCTCAGTTTGTGGTTCACTATTATTTGATTGAAAACAACAACAATAAAACAAAGACAAACTCTTATATTAAACAAAGAAATATATATTTTTATTAACAAAAGTTATCTTGCGCTATCCTCCGCTATCGTCCTGTCAATCATCTCGCTCGCGGCTATGAGTTACAGTAAAATTTAAATTCACCATCATCGGTTCCCACCCTCAGCCGATTTGCATGACAGTATTTGCAATGACCATCCCATGTCCAAAACTGAGCGTGTTGTAAAGAAAAGTTATGACTGCTGTATTTACGCTTGACCGATCATTGGTCTGTGCTTCACCACACAGATTTAACTCCGCACAGCTAAATAAAACAGGCTGGGTGCTGATTAATATTTCATATTTCTGATATTATTTTTTTCTGTGAAACGCGTTAAGTTGCACAGAAGAAAGCCCGATCTAGGACCTGTCCTGTACAGTTTAAGAAGCGGTAGCCTACTACTGCTATAGAGGACTTTTATTTTGTTGAACAGACCTGAGGAACGACAGATGACGTCACATGCTCAGATTTGCTTGACCAATCGGCGATTTGTAAACCACAAACGAAAAATGAGAAATCTAGCCGAAATCTCATTTTCAGTGCCTTAATCTAAACAAAAAAACGAATAAACGGGCCATCTTATCTTTTCTCGTTATTCCATTCCAAATATGAAATGATCAGATGATACACGGACCTCGGCCAAAATGCTCCGTTCGACTTTTCTGACAGCCTTTACTCTTCCCTGATGATGACCTCTGACCTACTTTCTGTAAGATCTGAATTTCTGCGTTTTGAATTTTAGAATATTGAATTTGATGTTCCGAATTTATTCTTCATCTGAAATCTTGAATCTGTATTTTCAAAAACTGAATATTTCCAGTCTATTAATTCAGATCAAAATATCTGCTGTTTGAAAATACATGTCTATACAATTTCAGATGTGTTAAATTTCAAATATTCTATATTCAAGATTTAAACTATGTAAAATTCAACATAATATTCAATTTTGTTAGATTACATTTGTCAATAATTCAGATTTACACAATTCATATTCAGATCATTATGTCATATTTCTAGCTCCATAGATGACCTAGTTTTGTTACGCAATACACATCAGGTTGACCTGACAGCGCTGACTCCTCTTTCTTCTGGTGACAACTGATATTTTTAAGTATACATTATGTAGTAAGTATACTAATATCAATGTGTACTTGTAGTAAACATGTAAGTGTACTATTTCTATACTGCTTGGGATTAATTGGCCCACTTTTACTATATAAAAGTAAATATATACTATATAAACTTTATGTGCACAACTAGGTTTCTCATTTGTACTGCATCTGTACTACAAGTGAACTTATAAGTGCACTAGTAGTTTACTATTTTAATACTAGTAGTACATTTTTTAGTTTATGAAAGTACACTTTGAAGTGTAAACTAGTTTAGTATACTTGCAGTAAGTTTTCTTTAAGTGAACATAACATCATACTTAGTTTACTATTTATATATTATTTGCACTTTCAGTATACTACTATGTTCAAATGTAGGTATTATTTGTTTTATACTTGAAATAGTAGATTTGAAGTAAATTCCTATGTACGCTACCAGTAGTCTAGCCTGCACAAAAAAGCATATACTCAGAATTAGGAACATATCTGTTTTTTTTATAAGTCAATATTTAGTTTATAAGACTGTATGTAAAACTATGTAAAAAAAAAAAAAAAAAAGTATATTTAATAGGCTGCTCAGTCAAAAATTAAACACACCTACAAGCCAAGTATACTTTGAATAATTACAGTTTTTGCCCATTGCTTACACACTAAAACCGGATGCTTAGACCAAAGCCTCAGTACCTAAACTTCTTGTAGCATACCTCAAACACAGTGTAACCATAGCTTAAACACATTATCAACTTTGCACTTTGTTTGCAATTCTGTAACACACTTATTGCGAAACACTACACACAATCACCTGTTATCATTGGGAAAACACTCTGTTCAAAATGCAAAACTCATCTGGCAATTGTAGGCACTTACATACACACCTGAAAACACTTGCACAGAAAACAGAACACCAATCGGTCTGAGCCTTAGCACTACAAATAGGCCTCAGGTAAGCCATTTTGAGAACTTTGCAAGCATGGAGGCAATGAGAGTCAGAGTAAGAGGAGGACAAAGAGAGAGAGGAGTCGGACGTGGAAGAGGACGAGGACAAAGACAAGGACCAGTGCGGAGACGTGAGGCAGATGACATCAGGGCTACTCTGGTGGACCATGTGATAAATCACGGCCTGTCCACGAGGGAGGCTGGGCAAAGAGTCCACCCTAACCTCAGTCGCATCGATAATAAGGACATCCCGACTGGAGAACAGGTATATCTTCAAGTTTCTACTCCAGACTGTACCTACTGTATGTGTTACATGATTCTGTATCATATTACAGTATTACTGTACTAACTGTACTATACAAAAATGGTTAGTGCTGTGAAGTATATGTAAAGGAATACCATAGTGATGTTACAGTACTGTGTACAGTTTGAAAGTACAGTATGTGAAGAAGAACCTAACCAATGACATCTTGTGGTGGCATTTTCTACAGAATGGTTGGACTCAACAACAAGAGCTTGCCATCATTGAAATGGTGCGAGAAAATAATGCAATTCGACTTTGTGAGTTGCAACAACGCATAATTGCAAATAGAAATATATTCAACAATATCAACAGGGTCAGCATTTCTACACTAAGTCTCATCCTACAGAAGCATAACTTCAGAATGAAGCAGCTGTACAGGAACAGTGTCCGGGTCAAGGATCTGCGCCATTATGTGCAGGTGTGTGTCGCTTTACTTTACATACTATATACAGTGGGGAGAACAAGTATTTGATACACTGCCGATTTTGCAGGTTTTCCTACTTACAAAGCATGTAGAGGTCTGTAATTTTATTATAGGTACTCTTCAACTGTGAGAGACGGAATCTAAAACAAAAATCCAGAAAATCACATTGTATGATTTTTAAATAATTAATTTGCATTGTATTGCATGACATAAGTATTTGATCACCTACCAACCAGTAAGAATTCCGGCTCTCACAGACCTGTTAGTTTTTCTTTAAGAAGCCCTCCTGTTCTCCACTCATTACCTGTATTAACTGCACCTGTTTGAACTCATTACCTGTATAAAAGACACCTGTCCACACACTCAATCAAACAGACTCCAACCTCTCCACAATGGCCAAGACCAGAGAGCTGTGTAAGGACATCAGGGATACAATTGTAGACCTGCACAAGGCTGGGATGGGCTACAGGACAATAGGCAAGCAGCTTAGTGAGAAGGCAACAACTGTTGGCGCAATTATTAGAAAATGGAAGAAGTTCAAGATGACGGTCAGTCTCCCTCGGTCTGGGGCTCCATGCAAGATCTCACCTCGTGGGGCATCAATGATCATGAGGAAGGTGAGGGATCAGCCCAGAACTACACGGCAGGACCTGGTCAATGACCTGAAGAGAGCTGGGACCACAGTCTCAGAGAAAACCATTAGTAACACACTACACCGTCATGGATTAAAATCCCGCAACGCACGCAAGGTCCCCCTGCTCAAGCCAACGCATGTCCAGGCCCGTCTGAAGTTTGCCAATGACCATCTGGATGATCCAGAGGAGGAATGGGCGAAGGTCATGTGGTCTGATGAGACAAAAATAGAGCTTTTTGGTCTAAACTCCACTCGCCGTGTTTGGAGGAAGAAGGATGAGTACAACCCCAAGAACACCATCCCAACCGTGAAGCATGGAGGTGGAAACATCATTCTTTGGGGATGCTTTTCTGCAAAGGGGACAGGACGACTGCACCGTATTGAGGGGAGAATGGATGGGGCCATGTATCGCGAGATCTTGGCCAACAACCTCCTTCCCTCAGTAAGAGCATTGAAGATGGGTCGTGGCTGGGTCTTCCAGCATGACAACGACCCGAAACACACAGCCAGGGCAACTAAGGAGTGGCTACGTAAGAAGCATCTCAAGGTCCTGGAGTGGCCTAGCCAGTCTCCAGACCTGAACCCAATAGAAAATCTTTGGAGGGAGCTGAAAGTCCGTATTGCCCAGCGACAGCCCCAAAACCTGAAGGATCTGGAGAAGGTCTGTATGGAGGAGTGGGCCAAAATCCCTGCTGCAGTGTGTGCAAACCTGGTCAAGAACTACAGGAAACGTATGATCTCTGTAATTGCAAACAAAGGTTTCTGTACCAAATCTTTTCTGATGTATCAAATACTTATGTCATGCAATAAAATGCAAATTAATTACTTAAAAATCATACAATGTGATTTTCTGGATTTTTGTTTTAGATTCCGTCTCTCACAGTTGAAGAGTACCTATGATAAAAATTACAGACTTCTACATGCTTTGTAAGTGGGCAAACCTGCAAAATCGGCAGTGTATCAAATACTTGTTCTCCCCACTGTATTGTGATGTGGGAATGAGGGTTTATGCTGCCACCTGCCCTGCCTGTAGCTTGTAGTTTTTGTCTATACTGACCCAACCCAGCCCCTACTTGTGTGAAAATATAGATATTGTAGTTACTGTATGTGTTTTCAGTAACACTATTCAATATTTTCTGTTACAGACAGTTCTGGATTTTGATGCCGCTGAACTGCCACATCTACGTGATGAGGCAGGCTTCAATCTGGCCAGAACCAGGCGTCGGGCCGTAACGTAGTTAGACAAAGGGCTGTTGTAAATGTCCCTGGGCAGCGTGGGGGAAATAGTATCACCAACTAAAGTACATACATTTCATTCCATGCTACATTTCCAATTTCCCTTTGTCTACAGCAATTGCCCATCTGCTTGCCATTTAGCCTAAATCACACCTGATCTGCATGTCTAGAAGCTCCCATCACCAAACACTAACCAGTCTAGTAGACTCAGTAGGCGAAAATTATTTAATTTCATTTTTACAATGAACTTATTACAATTATATTATTAGAACTGAAGAATTAGAACTGTAAAACGTTAATAAAAGTGGAGTGCAACCTTACCTTGGCAAGTATGACTGAGCTCTCGCCGTTTAACTTACAGGTTTGTGGGTTTGTAAGTCTTGCACCCAGCCGCAGCAGAATTGTTCATAAGCTTCTAATGACTTAAAGCTTCTGAACTCTTGCATTGTGTAGGCACTGATACCATAAACCAGGTAATTGGCGATGTAAGGGTGTTTGAGAGGTGGTAGTGCTTCTGGGTTTTTCGTCCATTCTGTAGCTGGCAGGTCGTACGGGTCGATGTTGTTGATGTCAAGCATTTTCTCTAAATAACGCTGTTTGGCGGTGTTATTTAGTCTCTCCCGGTAGAGCACCTTTCCTTTTGTTTCGTCCTTCTCCGTTTCTTCCCAAGAAACTGCGCCATATCGCAAAAATTCAAACAAATCTCAAGCTGCTCTCTCGGTCTCACTGTCAAAGTAACCATGGAAACGGATAGCGTATCCTCCTAATATGGCGAAGCTCTCCCGAAATGAAAACATCATGACGTAACTCCTCATTCTCTATAAGAGGGCACAGTGGGCGCTGTTGCTGAGTCCCATACATTCTAAGGAGGTACAAGAAGAGGCAAGGTTCAAATTTGAGCACATAAATTGGACAAGACCTGAATTCAGGCCATGGTCGTACGTGGTGAACGTGTGTCCTCAAATGCATTCTCCATTCTCTCCTTCATATCTCTTGCTTCACTCTGCAGTGTCAGAAACATTTATGAACTGAGTCCCTGTGAGTTCATGAATTGAATCGGTCACGCCCTGCCGGATGTTTAATTGGAAATTGAATCGGAATGACAGGAAGAGGAATTTATCTAATTGCAATCCAAAGAAATTTGACACAGTCATTCAACAGAGGTATTTCAATAGTATAATAACAGATCATGCTTGAGGTTTGCATCTTTTGACTTTGCTTCATGATGTCTGGCTCCAGAAAGGACCTATTGTGCTTTTCCCAATGTTCACCTTTCTTTAGTGTGTCACGTTGCTTATTTCTGAACTCCCTGAAACGCCTCCATTGTAGTCTTGAGTTTTCTTCCGGGAACCAACACGTCACAATATTCCTCATTATAATAATTAATACAGGGGAATAAAGGGGCGGGGCCTGGTTGGGTTAGTTAGTAGTGTGTTGAAACTGGCGGTTATGGTAAGGAGCGGGATATTTCCCAAACACCAATCACAACACACTGCTCCAGCTGACCAATCAGAGCACAGTGTGCTTTTCAGAAGGAGGGGCTTCATAGAGACAGGAACTAAACAGAGCGTTACTGACAGACTGGGAAGAGAGGAGCCGCAACAATGGAGAATATGGGGAAATAATCAACATTCAAGCAGGAACACCTGCTCTTTTTGAATTTTGTTAAAAACTAGGCTGTCAATGCCTTGTGAAAATATATTATTGCAGAAAATATAATATTAATTATATTTAAGAGGCCACTTACATAAGTGTACTTTCATTACTATGTTTAGTATGTTTGGTAAGTGTACATTGCAAAAATGTCAAATTTAAAGTTACTAAGGTTTACAAATTACAGTTTTTCTCATTTGCTAAGACACACTAAATGAAACTAGGATCCACTAGGAAACACTTTTTCATTTGTTTCACACATTTTTCACACCCTTTGTCAAAACAGTTACCACAGATCTCATTGAAAGACCCCAAACTCTATTGGATTTGAGTGTTGAACAAAAGGAAAACATCTATTCACAGCTGATAGAAAGTACTTGCATAATTATGAATATCTAATGGACCTGTGTGAAACTCGTTTGCACAACTCTTCAATCAGCAATCAGTCCTCATCCATCCCTAAAAGATGCCACCTCTGTGTTACTACTTGTAAGCATGGATCAAAGAGGCCAAAGGCATGGAAGGAGAGCGAGAGAGAGAGACAGAGAGAGAGACAGAGAGAGCGACAGAGAGACAGAGAGACAGACAGACAGAGAGAGCGAGAGAGAGCGAGAGAGAGCGAGAGAGAGAGAGAGCAAGAGAGAGCGAGAGGGAGCGTAAGAGGGCATGGCAGAGGGGTCCAAGGAAGAGGAGTTTGCATGCGTGGTGGAGGAGCCGCAGCAAGAGGACACAATCGAGCTCAAGTTTCAAATGAAATTCGAGCAACAATTATTGACCGTGTCATCAATCATGGCTTGTCCTTTAGAGAGGCTGGACAAAGGGTCCAGCCCGTTCTGAGTCGGAGCACTGTGGCATTTATTGCCAGGCTTTTTCGGAATGAGAACAGGTAAGTCACAATGTTACTTTATATCACTGTGTATTTCAGCTTTGCTCTATTGCCTTGTTACAGTAGCAGAACAAACTGTGTCTACAGTAATGCAGATGTGTCATCAATCCCATTTATGTGACTGTCATAATGTCAATTGACATACTTTTTGCTTTTACTTTATAGAATCCACACACTACCACACACTGGTGGTAGAGGAAAGATCTTTAGTGTTGAACAGGAGTCTGCCATTGTAGATATGGTCATGGCAAACAATGCAATCAGACTGCGTGAAATCCAGGCAGCAGTAATTGCAGATCATGGAGCATTTAGAAATATAAACAGTGTGAGTTTGGCAACTATTGATCGAGTCCTTAAACGAAACCATGTCAGAATGAAGCAGCTGTACAGAGCTCCACTCCAAAGAAACTCTGACGTCGTAAAGGAGGCAAGATTCCAGTATGTGCAGGTACAGTTCTGTTATTGTAATGCCTTGTTTTATCATACAGTTACATGCGACTGAATTACTTTGCTTTATAAATGTGCTTTTTCTTAGAGAATAATGGAGCTTGAAGCTGAAGGGGCACATCACAAGTTCACTTATGTGGATGAAGCCGGTTTCAACCTCTGTAAAGTGAGGAGACATGGGAGGAACATCATTGGGCAGAGGGCCACTGTTACAGTGCCAGGTCAGAGGGGCAACAATATCACTATGTGTGCTGCCATCTCCAATGATGGTGTCCTTTGCCACATACCAACTATCGGCCCATACAATACAGAACGCCTCATCACATTTCTTGATGCACTGAATGAAAGACTGGTTCCACCCGAAGAGAGAGGGCTGTTGAGGCCTGGCATGACTCTGTATGTCGTCATTTGGGACAATGTTGCCTTCCACCACTCTCGTCTTGTGAATGAATGGTTTGCAGCACAGCCTCGTATGATGCAATTCCTCCATGCATACTCTCCTTTTCTGAACTCACTCAAGGAGTTCTTCTCTGCTTGGAGATGGAAAGTGTATGATCACCGGCCATATGAGTATATGTCCCTCCTGGAGGCAATGAGTGCTGGTTGCTTGGCAATCGGTGCAGAGGACTGCCAGGGATGGATACGCCATGCACGGAGGTGTTTCCCTCACTGCATTGCAAGGAAAAACATTCAGCGCAATGTTGATGAGAACCTGTTGCATGATCGTCAGGAGCGAATGGACTAAATGTGACGTTCTGAGTATCTAAACATTATATTTTATTTAAGATATTTCCACCCATAATTTTCCTTTTGGTTGCTTTTTTTCTTTCCAGCATTTGAGTGTAAGTATCATAGATAGCTGTATTTTGCTGTCCATTGTGTAATGATTGAAAGAATAAATTGATTTGACCACAAGTTGTGGTGTTTGCTAGAAATATTAGCTTATGTTGCATGTTTTGTGAATGTTAGAGCATTTTGCAAACAAAATGAGTCATTTTGGCCATTGAGCTCCAGATTTAGCCTTTGTTAACTGTTTTGAAAATGTGACGTCAGAGTGGACAAATGTGTTTAAGCAATCGAGAAAAACTGTAAACAGTAGTTTTACTTATATTTTGTCATGCTTTAAAGAAGTGCACTTATTTTGATGTTGACTAACATACTAAAGCACATGTAGAGTACTTGATTATAATTTACATTTAATGTTAATGTATTTTAAATGTACTAACACAACAGAAGTAATTATGAAATGACATTCAGATGTGTGTTTGAGCGTGCGAGTGTGTGTAGGCAGCTCAGTTGTGAGAGCGCACACTCTCTCTGGTTAATGTGAGTGACACCTGGTCTGGCTGGATTATGAGAGAAGCTGAACTTCTGCGGCTCTCTTGATGTGCGTTTGATTTCACTTGACGGCGGTGAACAATGGCACACGTGGCTCTCGGCTCCTGGCCAGAAAAGTATATTTACCGCTGGGAGATCCGTCCTCTCACCCGCATCAGATGAGGATGCTGGGTAATAACATTCTGGGGATAAAAAGCCCTTCATGATGCGACTGCAGCTCTGGAGCAGGCGGCTGAGAGCCTCTGCATGTGCCCGATAATATTGCCTTAAATACACAGAGAAGTCCAGAAAACTTTTAATGTGAAAAAGAGAAGGGAGAGTGTGAACCGGATCAACTTGGTCAGCTCTTCAGATGAAATCAGAGAAGCGACTCCATAGCTATGTTTATTGTTTTTAGAGTTGGAGGTTTTTAGATGTTGTTGTGAGCAAAAGGAGGGGTCAGTGCCGCCAGAGAGATATGAATAATACACAGAATTTTGAATCTGCAATATGGTAGCCTGTCATATTATTTATTCATCATTCTAAACCCTGGCTGCAGAAATATAGATACGTCACAAATCTCACACCCTAATTGAACATGTGAAGAAAGCAACTTTTTTTAACAAGATTTCCTAACAGCTTGCACCAGCGCAAACCCTCTTTTGGCGTTAAAAACTGTCAGGATTTACTAAAGACACACAGTGAGAAATTAGCGCTGAAAAGGTGTGGACAGGGTTATTTCTGCAGCTGACCTTATTGCATATATATTTGTAGGAGCTTCCCTTTCAGATGGAAAATTTATGGGAGGAGAGTATTTAAATGAATCATGCATGGTGATTTACTAAGGTTTGCGCTCGTCAATTTACTGGTGTTTGCGCCATTATTTACCGCCCAAAAAAAGCACGTCTTAACCCTTATCCTTCCCTCGGGTAATTTTGACCTGAACCTCTTTTTAAAAAAATTAATTGAGTGTTCATTGGAGTGATCCAAAACCCTAGGACTTTTCTCGCACTTGAACCACGAATGCACACAAAAATTTACTGGATTCAAGGAGTTTTGTGGTTGAAATTGAAAAAAGTAATAAATCCTTCCCTCGCGGGTCAATTTGACCCCCATAGGAATGAATGGAATCCGAGGAATGCTTCAGTACACATAGAAAAACCTAAAAATGCTCAAAATTCAAACTAAAAAGGCTAACACTTTACCAACAAATAAGTTTATAATGTCTACATGTGTATCTGAATGCATTCTGAAGAGATAAACTCAAGAACTAACTTTAGGACCCAGCGGAAGAGCAAAATTGCTCCAGAAAGAGTCATGAAATATCATGTTATATTATTATTTTTCCACAAGAGGTCGGCAGAGACACCCAATATAAGATATTTTGAGCTGAATTAAAAGGGTTATGCGTGAAATTGTGAGTTATTTTGAATTTAAGTTGAAAGAATGTGAAGAATGTGCTTAAATTACTATTTATTTATTATTTATTGATACAATCTACTGATTTAAAGGTAAATAAAATAAAAAAAACTCCAAAACAATTGCATTAAAAAAATAGCATTAAAAAAATTGTATCAAAATTAAATGAAATAAGCTTTCCGAAAAAAATAAAAATAAATTAAGTATAATTTTAGGGCTTCGGGTCATTTTGACCCGCGAGCGAAGGATTTGTTACAAAGTGTGAGGGAATCATGAGCAGACGCTAATTTGCGTTGCTCTTGATAGATTGTGTTGGTCATTCCATCTTTTCTTTTGATCACGCGCAGAACATTTTTATGGGATTGGGATCCAAACTTTTGACCGGTTGTGTATATGCATCTGAAATACAAATTGTTATTATGGAAGTCTGATAGCACAACAAAACTGTTCATATGTTGTTGTTTTTGTAAGCAATGGGTGACCAATCAGGAGTAATCATTGACAAGTGATGGGTGACCAATGAGGAATAATTAGTTTAGCATGAATAGTGTCACGCATGGCGCACAAAGACGAATGTCTCAGAAGGAAAACAGTATTTAATATAATAATCCACAAAAGTACACAGGAGAAGCTCAGGGGAAACCATGGCCACATAAGACACGGAACACAGAACTGAGTGAACTGAGCGCTTAAATACAAACAGAGATTGTTAACGTATAAAACCTGGGTAACTTAATTAATAACTACAGTAACAGACAAGCTAAGGAGAAACTGGCAAACAGAAAACAATGAGGACTGAACAAAAACTCAGTAGCTGCATAACCCTGACAAATAGGTGACCAATCAGGGCCTCAGGACTGCCGGAGATCTGTTCCTATGACCGGGTCAGATTAACACAGCTAATTGCCGACAGATGTCGGAACTACATGTATTTTCTCCTCTGACAGCTCTTCAGAAGTCGACTGCACTACAATACAAGCAGCTCTAAAATAGTCCTGGTTCAGTTTTACATCAGCTAATAAGCACTACGGACTTGTTCATGATCCTTTTGCAATAGAGGAACGTCTGTAACGAGCGCTATAAAAAATGCATTGTTGATTTTATTTGCTGAAGAGTGATAAAACAATTATTTGAAGGGTCAGACAGGGGAAGTGCATTTGCTTTCATGTCAAGATTTTGAGGAGTCACAAGAAAAAACTCTTAATGAAAAATTGATTAAGTATCAAATCCAGATATGATTTATGAGAGGAGGAATACAATACAATACAATCTAGATGTTTTCATCATGTCTTTGATGAGGGGAGAAGAATCAAAAGGAATGGAAATAATTTTACAATAAATTCATAATGTGGTGGAGTGCATGGGATGATTTCCGCATCTGAGCTCATTTCAAATGACTGTGACTAACTAATTCAGACAAGGCAGTTCCTAGCCTGCGTTTCCCATCAATCTTCCCAATCCGCTCGGCATAATTCAGTTCCTCTGTCCTTTTGGGAATCACGGTGCCATTAAGAGATGTAGAATAAACCTCTCGGGCGTCTGTGCCAAGTTTCAATCTCCTTTATCGCTTACTGTTTCCTGACAAAAATAAGACAGATTTTAATCACTCGTGTCTTTGAAGGCAGTTCTGAGGATTTGAACATTAGCCCACAGTGCATGTTTGCAACTACATTTGGGACAGAATTCAAACTTGTAATTAATGCAGAGTGCAAAATCTGTTTGGAAAGAGCATAAGACTATGTTGTTTGTTTAATGACTTCTTCAATGCCATGTGAAGGTTTTTTTTGTAGCCAGTCTGAGACGAGTATAAACCAGTGATCTCCCAAAACGACAAGTTTAACGAGAACGGAGAACTTTTTACAAGAGTCTCAACCGATTCTGATGATTTTGAAAATAGATAATTGACTTCTCAAACCTTTTTATCACAACTTAATTTCATTGTGCAATCAATGTAAATGTGTAAAATAAAACTGTAATCGTTTTGTGTGATATTCATTTGCCATAACTGGATGCACATTGCGACCTTATGACCGCAAATGGAGAATGTCATTTTCAAATCTACTCATCATCCATTCCTTTAATTATGCAGTTTATTTAATTTAGTACTTTGCTATCAACTGGGCAGGGGATTTCCAGTTCCCAAGACGTATGCTTTGATATCTGACTGGATGAGGATTGTAATGAAATCAAGTGTTGTGTGCTTTTGAGCAAGGTAAAAATAGGGAGACTTGTAGTGTTCTTTTAATCTTGTCCTCAAAACACCATCACTGTATCAGAAATTGTATGTAAACTGTATAGTAGGTACTACATTCTATATAGTACATACTACATTCGCCATGTTGTCACTGTTGTGTGACCTACAGCGTCAATCACTTCATAAATCCTCTCGCATGGCCTCATGGGATAGTAAAGTGTCCAATGGTCATCCAGGTAGCAGCAATAACAGCAGCAGCAGCAACAACAATAAAAGCAGCAGCAATAACAGCAGCAGCATCAATAACTAACAGCAGCAGCAACAACCGCAGCAACAATAAAAGCAGCAGCAATAACAGCAGCAGCAATAACCAACAGAAGCAGCATAAATAAAATCAGCAGCAGCAATAACCAACAGCAGCAATAACAGCAGCAGCAATGACCAACAACAGCAGAAATAAAAGCAGCAGCAGCAATAACAGAAACAGCAGCAATAACCAACAGCAGCAGCAATAACAGAATCAGCAATAACAGCAGCATCAATAACAGAAACAGCAGCAATAACCAACAGCAGCAGCAATAAAAACAGCAGCAATAACAGAAGCAGCATCAATAACCAACAGCAGCAACAATAACAGAAACAGTAATAACAGAATCAGCAATAACAGAAGCAGCAGCAATAACAGAAGCAGCAACCGCAAAAACTGAAGCAGCAGCAACAATAACCAACAGCAGCAATAACAGTAGCGGCAGCAATAACTGTAGCAGCAGCAATAACAGCAGCAGTAGCAGCAATAACAGCATGCAGCAATAACCAACAGCAGCAATAACAGCCGCAGCAGCAACAATAACCAGCAGCAGCAACAGTAATAACAGCAGCAGTAATAACAGAAGCAGCAGCAATAACTGCTGCAGCAGCAAAAACTGCAGCAGTAGCAGCAATAACAGCAGCAGCAATAACAGAAGCTGCAGTAACCAACAGCAGCAGCAATAACAGCAGAAGCAGCAGCAAAAACTGCAGCAGCAGCAACAATAACCAACAGCAGCAATAACAGCAGCAGCAATAACAGTAGCAGCAGCAATAACAGCAGCAGCAGCAGCAGCAACAGCAGCAGCAGCAGCAATAACAGCAGCAGCAGCAGCAATAACAGCAGCAGCAGCAGCAATAACAGCAACAACAGCAGTAACAATAACAGCAGAAGCAGCAATAACAGCAGCAGCAATAATAGCAGCATCCACAATAACAGCAATAACAGCAGCAGCAATAACAGCAGCAGCAACAATAACAGCAACAGCAGCAATAACAGCAACAGCAATAACAACAACAACAGCAATGACAGCAGCAGCAATAACAGCAGCAGTAGCAGCAGCAGCAGCAGCAATAACAGCAACAGCAATAACAACAACAACAACAGCAAAAACCAACACCAGCACCATAGCAGATCTATTCTGCCAAGACCAAACATATCAACATTGTCATATTCATTACCATGCCAAACACTGAGAGTTGTCATGGCAGAAATATATTTATGAAGAAATCCCCACATGCAATTGGCCTTTTTGGGGCCTAGAAATACAAGATTTGAGCTAAAGCCAAAAGTTGTTTTAAATCTGAAGATGATAACTGAATTATTTTTCCTGACTACATTTCAAATGCTTCTGGTAAGTTTCGAGTCTTGTGCGAAACAATTGTTTTCGGTTCCAGCACTTGAAAAGTAACAAAATTCTGAGACACATTTGGAAAGTATTTTGACATCACCTAAACTTTGAACAATACCATAGAAGAATACACAATTTCCCATTCCCCAAAAACTGGCAGCTTTCCAGTAGAAAGTTATTCAAAAACCTATTTGCCAAAAGTGTGTCGAATATAAAACGCCTTCCTTATCACAAAGCCTGCAGTGGAAAGCCATTCTGCTCTCATCTTTCTCTGAGAGATCAAAAAAGGACTTAGGGATACAAAGTTAGCGGTTCCACGTCGAAACGCTGTCCAGGTCAGTATGTGTGTGTCAAAAACACATTTCCAACAGGAAGTCTGAGAAACCCTACTTGTTATTCATCTGGCGGTTCCTTTGTAAGACTCCAGTCATCTGGAATATGAAGAATTAATAACCGAGGTTCTGTCTGTGGGCTTGACAAGTTTAAGCAGGAAAAACTGAATATTTCAGTGTTTGGAGTGCACTCACCTCTCAAACTGACATGCTTTTGCCCTTTGAAGATCTAGAAACACCTACGACTCAAAATCAAGGGTGCACATTAATGATGCCAAAGATCCAATTCCCCAAAACACGAGCGAGGAAGCTAAGATGGAGAGCGGTTCCTGAGAGCGGTGACTCCCCTCCAAACGTTCCTGCCGTGTTGTATGGATTTTCCATAAAAGACCCACTTTTATGCTCCGGGCCTGTGCAGTCAAAAAGAGACATGGTAAATGGTTTTCTGTGCAATACTTCTTCAGCTGGCTGTTGTGTTTGCCTCTCTGCTCCCTTTGTAAATTACGTTACTTCCCTCTTTGCTTATACTAAGGCGGGACGGGACTGTTGTGTTTTGAGGGCTTTTTATAACCACCTTTCCCCTCGCATTTCCCACATGATGGATTGGAGATTGCAGCTGTGAATTTCTCAGACTCCTGGAATCCATCACTTCACTTGCTGTTTTGTTTCGTACTTGGCCTCTCGCTGCAACGCAATGAGCAAAACTGGAAAACTAAGGTTTTTTCATTCTGAAGGAGCGGCTCATTTACAATTGTATAAGTCAGACAGCAGGTCGCTCATTTAGAAACTGGTAAGGTACTATAGAAGCCCAGCTGTTTTACCAAAGTCTGAGGAAATGGATTCTTGATGAGTTGGAACGAAAGATCGAACATACGCTGTGAAAGGGAATTATGTCTTACAGAAAAACAGAGCTTGAGATGCACATCTTTTAATGTGATGGATCAGTCATGACATACGTCTGGCTGCTGTCATTGCTAGTGTTTGCTGATTGTCACCTCAAAACAAAACTTGCAGTCTGATTTGAATATGATTAGATACAAAGACATAAATAGCACTGTGAATACAAACACTGAGAACTCTGGTTCATCAACGACCGAGCATGTTCTTCTAATTGAACCAGGAGTTATTGGTTTGATTCAGTCTGACGAATCTTTGAACAAAGCATTCTGTCTGAGTGGTTATTGTGAACGTAAAGGGTTAGTTCACCCAAAAATGATAATTCTGTCATTAATTCCTCTCCCTCATGTCGTTCAAACCCGTCAGACCTTCGTTCATCTTCAGACACAAATGAAGATATTTCTGATGAAACCCAAGAGCTCTCTGACCCCTCCATAGACAGCAGTGTAATGAACACTTTCAAGACCCAGAAAGGAAGTAAAGACATCGTTAAAATAGTCCATGTGACTCCAGTGGTTCAACGAGAATACTTTTTGTGCGCAAAAACAAACAAAAATAACGACTTTATTCAATTTATTACCTTTATTCAGTTATTACCTACTGTTATTAACTACGTCACCTTAAAAAAAAAGTGTTACCTTATTTTACAGTACAATTATTATTTAATATTTTAAATTCATATTGATATATAATCACAATTTTTTTGGCCAAATTGTGCACCCCGACAAACAAGTACAGTAACCCCCCCCCCCCCCCCCCCAACATTTTAAATTGTAATTTTTATTTGTTTTTTCCCCCAAATCATGCAGCCCGAACTGAAAATATGAAATCCCTGTTTTTGTAATGCATATTTCAGTTCTAATAAAAAAAAGAGTACAACATTGATATTAATATGTTATATGTGTATACTGTATATGTATGTTGAATTATGACATGCATTCTGAATTGATTATAATCCCGTATGCATTAAATTTAGATTTTTACACTCCTATAAGCCTCATATACTGACCCACCGAAACGACACGCATCTGCTCATATTGAGAGTTCAGAATGAAGTTTTTAAACGTCATGCTTTTCAATGGATTTATCAGTTTAAATTCATCTGCTGTCTACAGATACATATTTAATACTGCACCCTTTGGGCTTGGCAGATGAACTTCAAACTTTTTGCAGAGACATTTATGCAGTTTTAATTCATGCTCTGTAAACAAAACATGAATCTTTTGTTTCTAGTTTTTACAATATTGGTTTTGACTTAACACTCATACATTATGGCAAGAAACCACAGTTTCTGATGAATGCGCAATGGGGAGAAGTGTTTGTAGCTGTAAGGGTTTGGAAAGCATTGAGGCTCCCAGCGCCTCCAGCAACAGAAGTTGGTATCAAACAAAGCCCTGATGTTAGGAGGGAGCTGGGGGAAACACTCAATTCAGAGAAAGACAAAAAAAACATAGTGTTTAGCATATTCTTGGCCCATGTTTAAGCACTCTAATTTATTGCATTTAACATAAATGTAAACCATAATAGATTTTCATCCAATTTTAAATAATATGCTATGAAGTGTCCAAAAGCATTTGCACTTAAGTATATTCAATTAAAGTAGCCTATATTAAGTACTCTTTTTAAAAGTATGCTAAAGTGAAGTATACTTAAAATATGATTATAATATGTCACATGCACAGAAGTTTCATGACACATTGCTTTGGAAGATGTCATTGTGTGGTGTTACACCAACAAGATACACCGTGAACTGAAAAACTGATTCCATAATAAGTGTCATAATTTATCACCGCAACAGTAATTGGAGGGTAATGCAAAACATTGCTCATTTATTATTAAAAGGTATCATTTTCATTGAGCAGTATACAAGCTGAATATGCAACCAGAGGGAAACATTGCACATGAAATCAGTTTTGTTGTGTTGGTCTTTGATAGCAGCAAATCAAAACACAATATAGAAGCTTCAGTGACACAATATTGCAACAATAAATATATTAATTCATATCCTCCAAGACTGATCTGAACTTGGAAAACACACACACACACTCACTAGAGGCGTCGTGCTCGTTTGAATGATGAAACCATTGTTTATTCCTCAATTGACAGTCCTGATTACTGAGTGCAACAATTCATATGCAAATAGTATGCATAAGCTAATTAGACATCTGATTTTATTGACACCCTCAACTGTATTGTCATACAGTACACAAGAGATGCCAGAAAACAGACTCACTATCAATCAGAGTCTCTAGTAATATATAACAGAATTTGCCAAATTTCACTCTCCCGCTTTACACTCCACCGTAAAAGACCTCAGTAATATCATATCATCTTCACCGTCAGGCATTTAGGAGAAAAGTTGGGATAATCTTACAACAACATTCACAAGGTACGTTTTTACTTATAGTGCACTAAAGTTTGGGGTCAGTGAGATTTTTATTTTATCAAATAAATGCTGTTCTTTTGAACTTTCTATTCATCAAAGAATCCTGAAAAATAGAATATATGATGGTTTCCACAAAAATATGAACTGTTTTCAACACTGATAATAATCATAAATGTTTCTCGAGCATCAAATCATCATATCAGAATGATTTGTGAAGGATCATGTGACACTGAAGACTGGAGTAATGATGATAAATTCAGCTTTGATCACAGGAATAAATCACACTTTACTATATATTCACATAGAAAAGTAATATTTCACTGTTTTTACTGATCAAATAAATGTAGCCTTGTCCAAAACATTTAAAAAGCCTTCAAATATTTTGAACAGTTGTATATATCTTTTTTCTTCTTCTCTTTTTTGACTGATGACCATTCAAAAGTAGTGTATTTTAATGAAATATGGCATATAAAGCAACACATAAATGGTGAATACAGTAGTGGCTAAAAGTGATGCACAGCCTAAGAAAATGACATTTTACCCTTTATTCAAATATTATTCAAAATTAGTTAAAGATTTTGTAGTCATATTGCGTAGTTGTGCTTGGAGTCGATTGTTTTATTTGTGATAATAATGCAATGAAGCATGACAAATTGTGTGACATAATTTTTGTCCAGACTGTTGTACAAAGAAATGATGAACACAATAGATGAACTAAATATTAATAATTGATTATGTTGCAGTTTTTGTTTTTATGCATTTTTTTTTGCAACCTGTATCAGTAGTTTACCAACTTTTTGCCAAATAATTTTGTCAGATAAATACTGTAACCAAGTTTAGTGTTTTGTTCTTCCCTCATATTTTAAATATTAAAAAAAAATTGTTAAATTAATTATTTTCCTCATATTTAGATGGTTTAATTGTACGTGTAAGGTCATTAAAAACAAATATCCCCTCCGGACATCACTTTTGATCACTAATGTATTTCAGATGTTTTGCTAGAACATATTTTTTGGAGGGATCTTTAATGGATTTATGTTTTTTCCCTGCTAGCAGCGTTTGACGTCACAGCTCATGATTGTCACTATAGTGAAGAGATAAGTGGGAATGCTAACGATAGATTTCTCCAGGTATTATAGACCTGCTTTTGCTGAGCATGGCTGATCATTGACTGTTATCAAACTGTGAGCTTGTTATCAAAGTGTAATCCCATCAGTTCATCTCCCTGTCCATCTATTCATCCGTCCATTCATCCTCCTGCCCTCCACTGACCTAAACTTTCCTATTTAATGTCTCTTATCCCACGGCGCCGGTGCCGCTTCACTTTGAGAACGTTCTGTCTTTTATCTGATCAGAGTTCTCACTTCACCTCAGAAAAAGGTGAAATCATCATTTGTTCCCCTTCGGCACGCTGGAACTATCATTGGCTCCAGGCAGGAACACACACACTCTCACACACTCGGATGGAATATTCATAGACTCCTTCATTGCTTTTCTTCGAGTGAGATTTGAATAGAGAAGCCTCAGCTTTTCTCTCGGCTGACCTTTGAGGTGATGATTTCATGATATTTGGCCAATGAAGTGATATATTCTGCATCGCTCAGTGCAGCGCTGGCCATAAGGGATTCAGTACGTGACTACAGACAGATTTCTTGTAAACCATGTCGTATTCAAGTGCATCTCAGATGGAGAGCGAGGCTTATAAATTCAACCCGCCGTAGTTTCAGTCCTGCTGATTTTGTTGTTCAAAAATACTTGAGTCTGAGGCAGTTCAAGTGTCACGGTGATGGCTCAGAATTCAAGAAAAATGGCCCCCAAAACATCAGACATGTTGGATATGTCTGTTTAGGGTTAATCTGAACTACCTTTCAGCATTCCCATTCATCTCAATGGTACTTGTTCAGTGGCATGTGACTTTATTCATATACAGAAAATACGGTGGCTCAGTAGTGCACAACTAATCGTGGTATTGATATCTTTGTAAGACTGCCAACTCTATAGAACACTATTCAATTGTGTTGAATTCAATTGTCTATAGAGAACAATAGAGTTCTCTATAGAACTCTATTGTGTTGTGGCTTGATTTCGTTGTGTTGTGGCTTGATTTCGTTGTGTTGTGGCTTGATATCGTTGTGTTGTGGCTTTATTTTGTTGTGTTGTGGCTTGATTTTGTTGTGTTGTGGCTTGATTTCGTTGTGTTGTGGCTTGTTTTTGTTGTGTTGTGGCTTGATTTTGTTGTGTTGTGGCTTGATTTCGTTGTGTTGTGGCTTTATTTCGTTGTGTTGTGGCTTGATTTCGTTGTGTTGTGGCTTTATTTTGTTGTGTTGTGGCTTGATTTCGTTGTGTTGTGGCTTGATTTTGTTGTGTTGTGGCTTGATTTTGTTGTGTTGTGGCTTGATTTCGTTGTGTTGTGGCTTGATTTCGTTGTGCTGTGGCTTGATTTAGTTGTGTTGTGGCTTGATTTCGTTGTGTTGTGGCTTGATTTCGTTGTGTTGTGGCTTGATTTCGTTGTGTTGTGGCTTGATTTTGTTGTGTTGTGGCTTGATTTCGTTGTGTTGTGGCTTGATTTCGTTGTGTTGTGGCTTGTGTTTGCTGTGTTGTGGCTTTATTTTGTTGTGTTGTGGCTTGATTTCGTTGTGTTGTGGCTTGAGTTCGTTGTGTTGTGGCTTGAGTTCGTTGTGTTGTGGCTTGATTTCGTTGTGTTGTGGCTTGTTTTTGTTGTGTTTTGGCTTGATTTTGTTGTGTTGTGGCTTGATTTCGTTGTGTTGTGGCTTGATTTTGTTGTGTTGTGGCTTGATTTCTATGTGCTGTGGCTTGATTTCGTTGTGCTGTGGCTTGATTTAGTTGTGTTGTGGCTTGATTTAGTTGTGTTGTGGCTTGATTTAGTTGTGTTGTGGCTTGATTTCGTTGTGTTGTGGCTTGATTTCGTTGTGTTGTGGCTTGTTTTTGTTGTGTTGTGGCTTGATTTTGTTGTGTTGTGGCTTGATTTCGTTGTGTTGTGGCTTGATTTCGTTGTGTTGTGGCTTGATTTCGTTGTGTTGTGGCTTGATTTCGTTGTGTTGTGGCTTGTTTTTGTTGTGTTGTGGCTTGTTTTTGTTGTGTTGTGGCTTGATTTCGTTGTGTTGTGGCTTGATTTCGTTGTGTTGTGGCTTGTTTTTGTTGTGTTGTGGCTTTATTTTGTTGTGTTGTGGCTTGATTTCGTTGTGTTGTGGCTTGATTTCGTTGTGTTGTGGCTTGTTTTTGTTGTGTTGTGGCTTGATTTTGTTGTGTTGTGGCTTGATTTCGTTGTGTTGTGGCTTGATTTCGTTGTGCTGTGGCTTGATTTCGTTGTGTTGTGGCTTGATTCGTTGTGTTGTGGCTTGATTTAGTTGTGTTGTTGCTTGATTTCGTTGTGTTGTGGCTTGATTTTGTTGTGTTGTGGCTTGATTTTGTTGTGTTGTGGCTTGATTTCGTTGTGTTGTTGCTTGATTTTGTTGTGTTGTGGCTTGATTTTGTTGTGTTGTGGCTTGATTTTGTTGTGTTGTGGCTTGATTTCGTTGTGTTGTGGCTTGATTTTGTTGTGTTGTGGCTTGATTTCGTTGTGTTGTGGCTTTATTTTGTTGTGTTGTTGCTTGATTTCGTTGTGTTGTGGCTTGATTTTGTTGTGTTGTGGCTTGATTTTGTTGTGTTGTGGCTTTATTTCGTTGTGTTGTGGCTTGATTTCGTTGTGTTGTGGCTTGATTTCGTTGTGCTGTGGCTTGATTTCGTTGTGTTGTGGCTTGATTCGTTGTGTTGTGGCTTGATTTTGTTGTGTTGTGGCTTGATTTCGTTGTGTTGTGGCTTGATTTTGTTGTGCTGTGGCTTGATTTCGTTGTGTTGTGGCTTGATTCGTTGTGTTGTGGCTTGATTTAGTTGTGTTGTTGCTTGATTTCGTTGTGTTGTGGCTTGATTTCGTTGTGTTGTGGCTTGATTTCGTTGTGTTGTGGCTTGATTTTGTTGTGTTGTTGCTTGATTTCGTTGTGTTGTGGCTTGATTTTGTTGTGTTGTGGCTTGATTTTGTTGTGTTGTGGCTTGATTTTGTTGTGTTGTTGCTTGATTTCGTTGTGTTGTGGCTTGATTTTGTTGTGTTGTGGCTTGATTTTGTTGTGTTGTGGCTTTATTTCGTTGTGTTGTGGCTTGATTTCGTTGTGTTGTGGCTTGATTTCGTTGTGCTGTGGCTTGATTTCGTTGTGTTGTGGCTTGATTCGTTGTGTTGTGGCTTGATTTTGTTGTGTTGTGGCTTGATTTGTTGTGTTGTGGCTTGATTTTGTTGTGTTGTGGCTTGATTTTGTTGTGTTGTGGCTTGATTTTGTTGTATTGTGGCTTGATTTCGTTGTGTTGTGGCTTGATTTTGTTGTGTTGTAGCTTGATTTCGTTGTGTTGTGGCTTTATTTTGTTGTGTTGTGGCTTGATTTCGTTGTGTTGTGGCTTGATTTCGTTGTGTTGTGGCTTGATTTTGTTGTGTTGTGGCTTGATTTTGTTGTGTTGTGGCTTGATTTTTGTTGCGTTGTGGCTTGATTTCGTTGTGTTGTGGCTTGATTTCGTTGTGTTGTGGCTTGATTTTGTTGTGCTGTGGCTTGATTTTGTTGTGTTGTGGCTTGATTCGTTGTGTTGTGGCTTGATTTTGTTGTGTTGTGGCTTGATTTTGTTGTGTTGTGGCTTGATTTTGTTGTGTTGTGGCTTGATTTCGTTGTGTTGTGGCTTTATTTTGTTGTGTTGTGGCTTGATTTCGTTGTGTTGTGGCTTGATTTTGTTGTGTTGTGGCTTGATTTTGTTGTGTTGTGGCTTGATTTTTGTTGCGTTGTGGCTTTATTTCGTTGTGTTGTGGCTTGATTTCGTTGTGTTGTGGCTTGATTTTGTTGTGCTGTGGCTTGATTTCGTTGTGTTGTGGCTTGATTCGTTGTGTTGTGGCTTGATTTTGTTGTGTTGTGGCTTGATTTTGTTGTGTTGTGGCTTGATTTCGTTGTGTTGTGGCTTGATTTCGTTGTGTTGTGGCTTGATTTCGTTGTGTTGTGGCTTGATTTCGTTGTGTTGTGGCTTGATTTCGTTGTGTTGTGGCTTTATTTTGTTGTGTTGTGGCTTGATTTCGTTGTGTTGTGGCTTGATTTCGTTGTGTTGTGGCTTGATTTCGTTGTGTTGTGGCTTGATTTTGTTGTGTTGTGGCTTGATTTTGTTGTGTTGTGGCTTGATTTCGTTGTGTTGTGGCTTGATTTCGTTGTGTTGTGGCTTGATTTTGTTGTGTTGTGGCTTGATTTTGTTGTGTTGTGGCTTGATTTCGTTGTGTTGTGGCTTGATTTCGTTGTGTTGTGGCTTGATTTCGTTGTGTTGTGGCTTGATTTCGTTGTGTTGTGGCTTGATTTTGTTGTGTTGTGGCTTGATTTTGTTGTGTTGTGGCTTGATTTTTGTTGCATTGTGGCTTGATTTCGTTGTGTTGTGGCTTGATTTCGTTGTGTTGTGGCTTGATTTTTGTTGTGTTGTGGACTTATGTTTGCTTTTTAAATTTGGTTGTGTTGTGATTCTGGTCCACCGTAAGAAAGAATCTATGACACAGAAGGAATAGTTTTGTATGTGCAACCTTTTCAGATTTACTAGAGACTCAACATTATTGTGTTCTGCTCTAAGAAAACATGAATAAAACTCGTCATCCAGCAGCAGGCTAACTGACTCATGCTGACCAGCCCATCCTCGACCCCTCGGTCCATGCGTCTCACAAGCGTTTGATGGGAACTGGAGGGTTGGCGCTCAGAGTAAGGGCATGTCATGGTGATATGACACGCAATGGCACTGAAGGTTATTTTAACTGACACGTCTCAGATGAAAATCTGTTAAGAAAAATCATTGGGGAAAAGTGAATTTTAGCTGCAACAATGTCAAAGCGTTGCACAAAGCTTGAGTACCAAGGCCTTGTTTGAGTCACCTTAAAGGGGTCATGTCATACATTTCCTGTTATATTCTTGTCTTGTTAGTAATGTTCTGTATTTGAGTTTGTGGAGCATCTGTCAAATCCTTGGAGGCTTCTGTCATTGACTTAAAAACAGCTTACGATGCATCCTGAGACCTTTGCCATTAAATCAAACCTTGTGTGACCGCAACTGCACTTTGAGCATCTTGTAGCATCACGCCAGTGATTTGCAATTTCTTGGATAACTATAGGATCATGTAGGCGACACAGACTGAAATATGTGCCAAATCTTTCTAGTGCGTCCAAAATGCCTGCAGCTTTCCTACTGTGATTTCCGTCATTAGAGTAAAAAGAGCGGATGGATGATTGCTTTCAGTGCGTGACTGAATCCAGTGCGAACAGTCCATCACTGAACAGATTTTTTAATGCTTTGAATGTGTATCTGTGTGTGTCTTTACTTTGGGAAGGGTTTGATAAACATTTGCACAATGTTTAATCTCCAATCAGCTTACGTTTGTGTTTTCGAAGGCATAAAATGCTTGTATGACACTTTAAAGTTGCAGGGACGACCCTCAATACGTCACAATATTCCTCATTTAAATAATTAATGCGCAGAATAAAGGGGCGGGGCCTGCTTGGGTTAGTTAGTAGTGTGTTGAAACTGGCGGTTATAGTAAGGGGCGGGACATTTCCCAAACACCAACTGTAGGATTGAAAATAATCACAGATAATTGAAAATGAACAAAGACATTTGCTTTATGGTTTCAACCCCCACAAGGGCCATTTGATTGTGCCCAAGGCCTGTAGGCCAAAATGTGTGTCACACCTTTAGTACAGTGGGGAAGTTGTAATGATCTGATTGGTCAGTTTGAATGTCTCACATTTGGGTTTAGTCACATGGTCAAGGAAGGGATAAAAGAAGATTGTAACTGTTGCTCTGGCTCTGTTATTCTCTGACTCTCTCTGTCTCTCTCTGTCTCTCTCTGTCTCTCTCTGTCTCTCTCTCTCTCTCTCTCTCTCTCTCTCTCTCTCTCTCTCTCTCTCTCTCTCTCTCTCTCTCTCTCTGTCTGTCTGTGTCTCTCTCTCTCTCTCTCTCTCTCTCTCTCTCTCTCTCTCTCTCTCTCTCTCTCTCTCTGTCTGTGTCTCTCTCTCTCTCTCTCTCTGTCTGTCTCTCTCTCTCTCTCTCTCTGTCTCTCTCTCTCTCTCTCTCTCTCTCAGGTAACATTCTGTTCATGCTGGGTACGATTAATGGTATAAGTTTTTATCATCTCATACATCTATTTTGAAACTATTTTAAGTGTAACCATAACCAGATTTTGTCATTAAACCCTTTCAATTACAAATGATGTGCTAACTAGTTTTGATCTGGTATTGATTTTATGTGCTACTTCTATTGCAATACAATATCGTCACATTCTAGCAACGCTCTCCCACATATTTTGCTATTGTAACTGCGCTTCTTTCCGTCGTTGGTATAAGTTGCAGTGGGTGGTAAAGACGAGAAATGTACAGTTTTCTACAATCTTGCTGATAACGTTTCTTTAGTCATCCAGCAACCCTGCAGCCTGAACCACTCCCAGATAGCACACGTACGTCGCGGAGACGTCTGTGAAAGATCGTAGCATCTGATAAGCATCGCATTCCTTTTTTAAGATCGACCGTTTTTATTTTTTAAACGAGCCGTCTTCGTTACCTCTAAACGACGTCTATACGATGCATCTTCAACATTTGAAATCCCATGTTTGTACGTGCTACCATGCGCCGGTGACTCGAAGCAAGCAGATGGATCAGCAGAGAACTCGGGTTTTTAATGTAATTAAAAAAGAATTTAAAAATGAAACAAATATCAAATGCATATACATTCATGGTTCATTTGTTCACGTTTGAGAGACATACCTTTTTGACAAGCATTGAATAAAAAACATTCTGTAGAGATTCCAACTTTTTCCAAGTATGTGCATGTATGCGTTAAAAAAAAGAAGCGGTTATCGTCATGCACTTAAAAATTTTGCATCGATTAGTTTCACTTGTCCATTTGGTCTTATATTAATATTTATGAGGGGCATGTTTTATTTGTTCAATTTATTCTAGTTTTACCTTTTTAACATTCAGGAGCAGCTATGAAGAATCCCGTGCTTCCGTCGCCAGCCGAAGCAGAGGCTGAAAAGCACATCAAAGATTATCTCCGCTTGGCCCCAGGGAGAATGTCGTCTTAAACTGCTTTTGTTCTTTTTTAATCCTGTTTGTTTGTTTGTTTCAGGATTTTAAATAATAATATAAATAAATTAAAGTTTCTTTTTATACACTGTTAATAAAATAATTCAAATAATTCTACATCGTTTGTGTCTTTCATTCTGAGTGGAAAATACTTGGGTTTAGTTATCATATACTGTATGTAGACGCATGTATATTTATTGTAGCTGTCGTTATCAATAGCAGTAAATGTGAGGGAACGCCTAAAATGTCTAATTCAAAAATTCTAATTGTTAACGTCTTTATTACATCCACTAGATGTCATTTGAACGTCTGAAAAGGTCTTCCAGATGAGCAAACGCCCTAAAAAATACGTCTCCCAGATGAAAACGCGCACATCAAACAGACGTCTCCGCGATGTATTTGTGCTATCTGGGACTGTAGGCGAACCACCCTTACAGATGGTGCCGAAACCCAGGATCCCTTGCAGTGAGTTTTCTGAAATTTACTTTGACCGGTCATCAGAATGAGGACATTTTTTCACAGTTGATCTTGTGAATAGTTTAAAGCTGAACTTCTGACCAAGGAATGGGTATGTCTGTTTTCATTGTTTAATGGTATGATAGGAAAAGTCTCCATTTGAATGAATTGCATGAAACAGAACTTAGAAGGTTTTAAACAGCTTCAATAATCCCATTACTGTACAATCCGAGAACATTCAGATTATCTCCTCAGGGATGGAAGGGAAAATTTCTGATAACAGTGACATATTGTTTACTTTACGGAGCAAAAAAGTTGAGCCTATCTTGAACAGCAAATACATACCAAATAATCTCAATTCAGATGATGAAATGCTCACATATTGGGACATAATTGGCAAACATCGAAAGAAATCGAAACATGGTGAAATAATTGAGGCTTTAAACTTCATAAGTTGTAAAAGGCTACACGATGTGACAACATTTCTATTTTCAAGTATAGATGCTAAATGTAAAGAAGTGCATTCTAAAAATGCAGAAGCACAAAAGTCTGAGGCAAAGATTCAAGATCTTCAAACACAGCTAGATAAATTACTATCTGAGCAGTTAGCCCTGACTGAAAAGTGTAAAAATCACAAAGAGACCATTGCAGCTCAAGGCTAAGCTAAATGCTAAAAAGTCCATGTCTCCCAAAACGCTTAACAGCGATGGGACTAAAGAGCATGTTCACTTCTTAGAGGAGGTGACTTGCTCTAATGAATCTGAAACGTTTAGTTCAGAAAACGCACAAGAAAGTGTGCCTATTTCAGTTCTTAAGGTGATGCAGCACCGTGATAGCGCAGTCATGTACCAGAACGCATGGTGTACAAGCATT
Organism: Coreius guichenoti; assembly: GCA_039654105.1. NCBI lineage: Eukaryota > Metazoa > Chordata > Actinopteri > Cypriniformes > Gobionidae > Coreius > Coreius guichenoti. The sequence continues at coordinate 1,475,809 of CM077189.1, read as the reverse complement.
AGAGAGTCATGAATATCCTCAAACTCCAGGAGAACGTAGCACACAACCCAATGGCAAAGGGAACAGGTTTTGCAGTTCCTGTCAGAAAATAGGCCATACGGAGGAAAAATGCTGGTCACTGGGTAGGGGTCGACCTCCACCTTATTTTCGGAAAAATAGGAAATCACTTTCTAAGGGCAAAGATCAGCGCTCATTTGCAGGTAAAACTCTCAGTGAGTTAACTGCATTGTTCATGCAAGGCCTTCAGCTATTAACCTCACTTGCTAGTGGTCTAGCAGCCTCATAGCAATGAGTTTAATAGTTAAACATCCAAATTGCAATGATCCTGTTTGTATTTTCAAATTTGTAATTGTACTAAACACATTGTGCGCATTGAACACACATTATAGTTGTTTGTGCTACTAGATACACATAGACTAGTTTAGTTTATTCTTTAAAACACATGATTGCTTTACTGTTAGTGTTGTATTAAACACTTAGGATAAAGGTTGTAGATGCGATGCATTCTAGGCCATGTATCTTGTGTAAACTGGAATAACTTTAATACTGGAATTGTATAACAATTTCAAGTTGCATGTGTGTCTATGCTGAATTTGTTTCTCCTAAGTGGAAACTCTGCTATTTCCTATATAGCTGCAGTAAAACCATGTACAGGAGCACAGAATTGCCATGTGGCTACAGTGTAATTTACAATTGCATTAACCATGAAAATGCTTTCCTCACAGCAGGATTCAGTAACTCTGAACTTTGCACTTTATCATGCTCCTTAAAAACATTGGTGTGGGAAGACTTTGAGCCAGACCACACCTCACTCACATTCTCATGCTGGCTCCCTGTTACAACAGGACCAAAATTACATCACAATTGTAAACCCTCCTCACCATGTTTGGGGCATGATTTACACATCGCCACAGCTAAATGCAGCCACATAGATCTGATCTTCACACAAAAAGTCAAATCAACATCTACATCAGCCTCACAAAATGTCTTTACATCTAGACTGTATTACAGCTGTGAATTTCTTCCAGTTATTGTTTGTTTTATTTTTCTTTAGATTTACTGAATCACTTAGTGATCATTTGTTAAATCATCAAGAGTATTTCTCATTCTTATCTAAGTGCAAAAAATGTGTATTATCATTGTTTTGTAATAATGCATTTGATTTTGAACTTATTTGATTTCTGACTCTTTGTATTTTGTCCATTTTACTTGCAACAATGTTTTTGGACAGGAATTCAACTGAATCTCTGTATTTGGTTACACTGAATATTTTGCTGATACTCTTCATGAAAAGGATTGTTCATTGATTCAATGATTGTTGTTTTGTTATAATGCAATTTATGTTTAATGTTTCCAGAAAGAGTGTAAGAGCTTGTGAGATCTTCTTTTATTCTCAACCTTGACCACTTTATGAAGTACATCGATTTAAGGGCTTATTGCCAGAGACCATTTTAATCTGACCACATCAAACGTCTGACCAATGACAAATGCCATGTATGCTTTTGCTCTTTGTTGTGCTATATGTTCTTTAGATCACAGGATCCCTGATGCACAAGTTCACATCCTGTGTCCTCAGAAAGAGGGACAAGCGTTTGCGCTCATCTTCAGTGACTGTTCTCCAGGTGTGAAGTATTCATTTGAGTCTGTGAAGTGTGAAGCATTCGATGGAGCCTTCTCATGCAGGGCTGAAATGAGAACAAAGACTGAAGACTGACCAGCTGCTGTTGCATCAAGTCTGAACGAGAAGTCTGAAGATGACATCTACACACAACAGAAAGCATGTATTCATGGACTGTGCCACCTTTGGACACTTTATGATTGTGGCCAACGGTGCCAAGGGGGGAATTTGTTGGATTGAAAATAATCAAAGATATTTGAAAATGAACAAAGACATTTGCTTTATGGTTTCAACCCCCACAAGGGCCATTTGATTGTGCCCAAGGCCTGTAGGCCAAAATGTGTGTCACACCTTTAGTACAGTGGGGAAGTTGTAATGATCTGATTGGTCAGTTTGAATGTCTCACATTTGGGTTTAGTCACATGGTCAAGGAAGGGATAAAAGAAGATTGTAACTGTTGCTCTGGCTCTGTTATTCTCTGACTCTCTCTCTTCTTGGGGCCTGCTCTCTGGCTCTTCTCTTCTTTGCCTCCGCTTTTCTTTCTCTCTTTCTCTCTCTCTCTCTTTTTCTATCCCTCAGGTAACATTCTGTTCATGCTGGGTACGATTAATGGTATAAGTTTTTATCATCTCATACATCTATTTTGTAACTAATTTAAGTGTAACCATAACCAGATTTTGTCATTAAACCCTTTCAATTACAAATGATGTGCTAACTAGTTTTGATCTGGTATTGATTTTATGTGCTACCTATTGCAATACAATATAGTCACATTCTAGCAACGCTCTCCCACATATTTTGCTATTGTAACTGCGCTTATTTCCGTCGTTGGTATAAGTTGCAGTGGGTGGTAAAGACGAGAAATGTACAGTTTTCTACAATCTTGCTGATAACGTTTCTTTAGTCTTTCAGCAACACTGCAGCCTGAACCACTGTAGCCGACCCAGCCTTACACAATCACAACACACTGCTCCAGCCGACCAATCAGAGCACATTGTGCTTTTCAGAAGGAGGGGCTTCATAGAGACTAAACAGAGCGTTACTGACAGACTGGGAAGAGAGGAACCGCAACAATGGAGAATATGGGGAAATAATCAACATTCAAGCAGGAAAACCTGCTCTAGTAGAGCCAGAAACAACACCAAAATACTTAATTGGTTTGAGTAGGACAAACTTAAATTAAACAAATTAGTTCAGTTAAATTAACTGTTATGAGTATTTAGAACTTTCTTTTTCTTTTGAGTTCACAGCACTGACACATTTCAAGTAAACTGAACTGTTTCATTGTTTTGAGTTGTATGAACTCATTTCCTTTAGTTTAGACTAATTTAAGTTTAACTGAAACGAGGCTAGGATTTTTTATTTCCCAGCATGCATTGCCCATGGCACTCGAAAGGGACTTAATTAAATGCTAAAATTAAGTGTTATATAATGTTTTTTTTGTGCAAGATTAATGGTATGGGAGATTTAGTAGTGATTAATGTTTTGTTTTGCTAATTTAGAAGAGTTTCTGTTAATGACAACTTATTAGGGTTCACAGTGAAGTTAATAACTCATCTGATTTGCAATAACTCAAAATAAAAAAGTTAATTAACTAAGTCTTTTTTATGTTAATTGCTATCAAAATGTATGAGTTAGCTAATTAACATGCATGAGTACTACAAACTCAAAACTTGATAGTTCTGCTTACTTAAAGAGCCCTTATTATGGATTTTTGAAAATGACCTTTCATGTAGTGTAGCTCTAAGTGAATGAAAACATCCTGCAAAGTTATAAATCTGAAAGTGCACCGTATATAAAGTTATTGTCTCTCAGAGTCAACTCTGAGTCAATTAAAAGAATCGTTTTTCAAACGAATCCCAAGCCATTTTATTGTGACGTCAAGATGAAGCATTAGCATATTGCCCGCATTTTCAGCCTCGCTTGGCATTTCGATACAGTTCACACACGTGCACCTAAATAAATTCGGCAATTAATTTGTCTGTGACGCATTACACTGAACTGACAAATGGCGACAGACAGCAAGATTAATCAGATTACAGCACGTCACTTCTCAGACATTCTTACTCCGATTCTGCCTGAAGTGCCATAAACTACATGACACTTACCATTGAGAAAGATCCTGCTCCAGTCGTGTTTGCCATTGACTTTCTGGTTCATCAGCAACTCTGGACGTTTCCTCGTCGGACTCTGGCTCGAATTGGTAAGACAAAATTGATGCCATGTCTGTTCATACACTGTATAAAATTTTCAACACTTGACAAGCCGTAATCCAGTAATGATGATAGGCGTTACGTTTCCGACATGCGCTGCACGCATTAGACCAATCACAACTGACTGGGTCAACTGACCAATCACAACTGACTGGGTCATCTGACCAATCACAACTGACAGGGTCATCTGACCAATCACAACTGACTGGGTCATCTGACCAATCACAACTGACTGGTCATTTGACGAATCACAACTGACTGGGTCATCTGACCAATCACAACTGACTGGGTCATCTGACCAATCACAACTGGCAGGGTCATCTGACCAATCACAACTGACTGGGTCTTCTGACCAATCACAACTGACTGGGTCATCTGACCAATCACAACTGACTGGGTCATCTAACCAATCACCGCAGATTAGCGTCACGCAAAGGAGGGGTTTGGAAAAATGAATTGTTGAGCGAATCCTTTGGGAGTCGTTGAGCAAATAAGGTAAAAATAAATGCATATTATAAGACAATGAAAGTGCTTTTTGACCTTGCATGCATGTAAACCTGTTGTTAGGGACTCATAAATAGGAAAGCTTTCAAATGCTATAATAGGGGCACTTTAAAATTGGGAACATCATAACTCCAAAAATTTGATGTAACTGATTACCTCAATTTTTTGAGTTAGCCCACCTTATTCGGGTTTACAGTGTACATTGAATTACTGTGAAATCAGATAAATCATCTCATATGTTACTGTATATGAGTTACAATTTTCTATAATTTTTCTCATGTCGAGTAAACAATTTTTAGAAAAAGTCCTTTAAATGCATTCATCATATTCATTCATTTTAAAATGACATAACATGTAATTTTACTTAATGAAGATACCGTTTTCACAAGGTTGTTGTGACAGAAACCTGAAAGTGAGTCACATACGGTCTTTGTGATATTTGCTTCTCTTCTGCTCCCTGGATGACATTAAAGAGTGTTTCCAGTTATGGAAAGCATGTACACATGGCAAACGCAGACTCAATTTTCTTATTCAATGCCAGTCCCTTGATTGCACAAAAGCGACGCTGTGTGCAGAAAGGTTTTCCATGTGTTTCACGCAGCGTTCCTTGTACCTTCCTAGTTTCCTTCAGCATAGCAGGATTGTTTGGTTGAGGAGACTCTGTGTGATCCGAGGGGTCAAGTTGGGCTGGTGACAATTTTCATGACAATCTGCAGCAAAAAGCATTTTTGCCGTCGACCATTCAAAAGTACCAGTGTATCCAGATGAAATAAAGTTACATTATTTTTGTTATGTAATAGAAGATACCTGTATTATATTTTTTGTTTTTTGAGGGCTCTTAAAAGCATTATACGTCACTAATGGAAGGTCCAGTTCCTGTGGAGCAATAGCCAATCAGAGCGTCGGCACGTTTGAGATTCACAGCCATACCTTGTGATTTCAATTAAAAAAAAAAAAAGTTTTGCTTACTGTCACTTTAAATGCTCAAGCTCTTAAAGCAGGACGGATTCAAGCATGATTAGCATGATTCTAGCACTATAGCATGTTAAAATGGTCACTTTTTGAGAGTGAGCAAAAACACGGCGTTTTTGTGTGTGTCCCTTTAAATGCAAATGAACGGCTGCTTCTAGAAAGAGGGCGGAGCTTCAAGAGCTCGTGTTAGCAGCTCCGATTACCTCACACAGACACACTGAAAATGTCAGCAACTGTTCAGTCTTTTATGTTCAAACCGGAGTTGGACAATGATGGAGAGACTCAAGAAGAAGAGACAACATGTAGAATGAGACAGGACGTTTCTGAATGGATAGTTGATGAATTTATGAGTTACTATCTTCAAGTCATTGATTAGCATGTTCTGTCATGATAATCTATAAATTATAAATCTTAACTTTGCAGATGTTGTTTATGCTCAAACAGCAACATTACACACTAACTAAAGTTAAAAAAGTCAAATCATAATCAACATTTCTGTTAATTGAAATGAAGCTGAAAGAAAATAAAATTTTAAACTAAAATGAAATTTAAACGAAAAAACTAAATGTTGCCTTGACAATAAACTGAAATTAGTTTAAGCTGAAGCACTAAAATTATTAACTAAAAACTAAAACTGAAATAAAAATAAATTAAACCTAAATAGCAATATTTAAGAAAAAAAAAACGAATAAAATTACTACTGAAAAAAATAAAATAAAATTAACATGAAAACTATTAATAAATCTATAAAATAACACTGCTGTCAATGTTTTGTATCATTAATCAGCTGGGAAAAAAGTGATTCCAATGATATCGTTTCTCATTATTGATTATTATTCTCATTATTGATATATTAATAATGATCAATAATATTATTCTCATTATTGATAACTTACCCATCACCATATATTGTCTAATATTGCCTACCACATTAAATCTGACATCGCTAGCTTTTAATCTAAATCACTATCACGCGTTAGCATTTCGCTAGCCTGTTAGCTTGCCATCCCTGCACTCGGGTCTCTTGTTTTCTGAGTTCATTAAACAACTGTGGTGAGTTGGATTAGTAAATAGACTCCATCAAACAACTGTGGTAAGTTGGATTAATCAACAAATACGGTAAGCCGTGTCTTCTTCTCCTGTCATTGTCACTTGCAGTGCATGTTTCATGTTTAGTATATCTTTCTCCGTTGACGAACAGGGCTTCACATGTGATAAATGTAAGGAGATAGTCAGGCTGACGGAAAAGATTTCAGAATTAGAGACACGCATCCAGACTTTATTTGAGAGTAGTGAGAATGTAACAGCTTTAGACACTGCTTTGGATGCGAATAGCTTAGTGAACTCTGTATATTGTTCGGTTCCGGCTGTAGAGCCCGTGCAGCAGGGCAACTGGGTGATGCTGAGACGGCATAGTCGTGGATCAAAAAACCACTCTTCCGTTCCGATTAGAACATCAAACAGGTTCTCCCCACTCAGTGACGCACCCACTGAGAATCCTGTTGAAAGTGCCCTAGTTATTGGCAATTCTCATACACGGAACGTGAAAATAGAGACACCAGCCACCATAGTCACATGTTTACCGGGAGCCAGAGCGCCTGACATCAAAGCAAATTTAAAAGTGCTGGCTAATGCTAATCGTAAATTCTCTAAGATTATTATTCACGTCGGCACAAATGATGTTCGACTTCGCCAGTCGGAGATCACCAAAATTAACATTAAAGAGGTGTGTAAACTCGCAAGTACGATGGCAGATGACGTTTTTTGCTCTGGTCCCCTCCCCGTTAAAAGGAGTGATGAGATACTTAGCAGACTATCATCACTCAATGGCTGGTTGTCTAAGTGGTGTCCACAAAATAACATAGGGTTCATAGACAATTGGAGAAGCTTTTGGGGTAGACCTGACCTGTTGAAAAAAGATGGTATCCATCCCTCCTGGGGTGGTGCCACTCTTCTCTCTAGTAATTTGGCACATAGTCTTAGAGCTAAACCTTGACTAACTGGGGCCCAGGTCAGGAAGCAGACGGACTGACTTACCCGACCGCCTGCTAGCTGTCTCACGTCACAGAAGTCAGATAAATCCCAGCACATAAAGACTCTTTCACCTAGATATTATCACATAGAGACTGTGTCTGTTCCACGAATTAGTAAATACAAAAAACATCAAAATTGAATTGATGTCCAGACAACAGATATAATACAGATCAAATGATAAAGCTCGGGCTGCTGAATATTCGATCCCTTTCCTCAAAAGCGCTTATTGATAACCTAGATGTGCTGTGTTTGACAGAAACCTGGCTAAAACCTGACGATTACATTACTTTAAATGAGTCCACCCCCCCAAGATTATTGTTATAAACACGAGCCGCGTCTGAAAGGTAAAGGGGGAGGTGTTGCTGTAATTTTATAATAATATCTTCGGTATTACTCAGAAGTCTAGTTTCAAATATAATTCCTTTGAAGTTTTGGTGCTTTATGTAACGTTATGTAGTGAAATCGATAAATCCCGTTTGACATTTGTGCTGGCTACTGTATACAGGCCACCAGGGCACCATACAGACTTTACCAGAGAATTTGCTGATTTTCAGCAAGGCTGCAAAGCCGTCCCCTCGCTTCAAATATGGCAGGACTATCACTGCTGCGACTAAAGATTGCTTTGTAAATAATCTTTCTCATCAGTTTCATCTCCTCAGCATCCCAGATAGCCTAGAGGAACTCGATGTTGCAACAGAAACTATTGACTCTCTCTTTTCCAGCACTTTAGACACAGTTGCTCCCCGGCGCTTAAAGAAGATTAAAGAAAATAGTCCAACGCCGTGGTACAACGAGCACACCCGGGCCCTTAAAACAGCAGCCAGAAAAATGGAGCGCAGCTGGAAGAAAACAAAATTGGAAGTTTTTCGCATTTCGTGGAAAGAGAGCATGATTGCATACAGAAAGGCCGTAAAAACTGCTAGATCTGCTTATTTCTCGACTCTCTTAGAAGAAAACAAACACAACCCTAGGTATTTATTCGATACAGTGGCTAAATTAACCAAAGATAAAACTTCAACTTCTGATGTTTGTAAACAGCACAGCAGTAATGACTTTATGAACTTCTTTACTTGTAAGATTGATAATATTAGGAAAAAAATTATAACCATGCAGCCGTCTACTACAGTATCACATCAGACAGTGCATTGTAGTGTCACTGAGGAAAAATTACACTCATTCACTGCTATAGGAGAAGAAGAACTGGCTAAACTCGTTAAATCATCAAAATCAACAACATGTATGCTCAACCCTATACTGACTAAACTACTAAAAGAGATGCTTCCAGAGGTCATAGATCCTCTTCTTAATATCATTAATTCACCCCTGACATTAGGATATGTACCCGAAAACTTTTAAGTTGGCTTAAAAGTCCTGTAACTTTTAAGTATCACTTATTAAAAAACCGCAACTTGATCCTACAGAATTAGTCAATTACAGGCCAATCTCAAATCTACCCTTTCTGTCAAAAAGAAAACGCTACTAGAAAAGGCAGCGTCCTCACAATTATGCTCCTTTTTAGAAAGAAATGGTATCTGTGAGGATTTCCAGTCAGGATTTAGACCGTATCATAGTACTGAGACTGCTCTCATTAGAGTTACAAATGATTTACTCTTATCATCCGATCGTGGTTGTATCTCTCTGTTAGTGTTACTTGATCTTAGCGCTGCATTCGATACTATCGACCACAACATTCTTTTGAATAGACTCGAAAATTATGTTGCTATTAGTGGAATTTCATTGGCATGGTTTAAATCATACTTATCTGACCGTTATCAGTTTGTAGCAGTAAATGAAGAGATGTCACACCGATCACAAGTTCAGTATGGAGTACCACAGGGCTCAGTGCTAGGACCGTTGCTTTTCACCCTGTACATGCTACCACTGGGAGATATTATTAGGAAGCATGGCATTAGTTTTCATTGTTATGCTGACGATACTCAGCTCTATATTTCTTCACGCTCTGACGAAACTTACCAATTCACAAGATTAACGGAATGCATAGCTGATATAAAAAATTGGATGACTAGTAATTTCCTGCAACTTAATTCAGAAAAAACTGAATTTTTAATCATTGGACAAAAAAAACTCCACAAGTAGTAACCTAGAATACTGTCTAACACTCGATGGCTGCTCTGTCAAGTCCTCGTCATCAGTTAGGAACCTGGGTGTGCTCTTTGATACCAATCTCTCATTTGAAAGCCACGTTTCTAGCATCTGTAAAACTGCATTCTACCATCTTAATAATATATCTAAATTACGGCACATGCTTTTAATGCAAAATGCTGAACACTTAGTTCATGCGTTCATGACCTCAAGGCTAGATTATTGTAATGCTCTACTGGGTGGTTGCCCTGCTCGCTTAATAAATAAACTGCAGCTTGTCCAAAACGCAGCAGCTAGAGTTCTTACTAGAACCAGGAAGTATGACCATATTAGCCCGGTTCTGTCAACACTGCATTGGCTCTCTATTAAACATTGTATACATTTTAAAATCTTGCTGATTACTTACAAAGCACTAAATGGTTTAGCTCCCCAGTACTTGAGTGAGCTCTTAACGCATTATACTCCATCACGTCTATTGCGGTCTCAAAATGCTGGCCAGCTGATAATACCTAGAATATCAAAATCAACTGCAGGCGGTCGATCCTTTTCCTATTTCGCACCTAAACTCTGGAACAGTCTTCCTAGCATTGTTCGGGAAGCAGACACACTCTGTCAGTTTAAATCTAGACTAAAAACACATCTCTTTACTATGGCATACACATAAAACATTTTTAATTTCTATTATTCAAATCAGTTAAATGATTGTTTTAGGCTGCATTAACTAGGTCAGCCGGAACCGGGAACGCTTCCCATAACACCTGATGTACTCGTTACATCATAAGAAGAATGGCATCTACGCTAATGTTAGTCTCTCTGTTTATCCCGAGGTTTACTGCAGTCGGCTGGATCCGGCCCGTATCCAGACCAGAAGGTGGACCTTAGCCTGGACACGACGAACGCATCCCTGTAGTGTCTGTGAGAGACCGTGTCAATTAAACTCCCCCCTGTAAATGCCGCATTGACACGACATCCTCATTAAACCCGTCTCCGGCGTGATGACTCCAATCTTTCGAATAATCCTACGAATATCTATTGATCTAATATGACTTCTGACCTGTAATGTTGCCAGAATCATAATCATACACTATTTGTTCGTCGGCCAGAGGAGAACTGGCACCCCGACTGAGCCTGGTTTCTCCCAAGGTTTTTTTCTCCATTCTGTCACTGATGGAGTTTTGGTTCCTTGCCACCGTCGCCTTTGGCTTTTGGCTTGCTCAGTTGGGGACACTTAAATTTCAACTATATTACTGATCTGCCCGCATTGACACTATATGATAATTGAAATGAGCTGGATGACATCACCGTTTTCACCAGAGCGGCTGTACAGCCGAATCAAAATTTGTTGCATTATTTTCCTGTTACCACTGTGAAGCTGCTTTGAAACAATTGGCATTGTAAAAAGCGCTATATAAATAAAGGTGATTTGATTTGATTTTGATATTGTTGGGCTGTAGCTATTCTTTTACATTTAGAATGATTTTTAAAACTACACTGATCAGGCATGACATTATGACAGGTGAATAACACTGATTATCTCTTCATCACGGCTAGACGACTGGGTCAGAGCATCTCCAAAACTGCAGCTCTTGTGGGGTGTTCCCGGTCTGCAGTGGTCAGTATCTATCAAAAGTGCTCCAAGGAAGGAACAGTGGTGAAGCGGCGACAGGGTCATGGGCGGCCAAGGCTCACTGATGCACGTGGGGAGCGAAGGCTGGCCCATGTGGTCTGATCAAACAGACGAGCTGCTGTAGCTCAAATTGCTCAAGAAGTTAATGCTGGTTCTGATAGAAAGTTGTCAGAATACACAGTGCATCGCAGTTTGTTGCGTATGGGGCTGCATAGCCGCAGACCAGTCAGGGTGCCCATGCTGACCCCTGTCCACCGCCGAAAGCACTGTACTGGTACTTGAGCATCAGAACTGGACCACGGAGCAATGGAAGAAGGTGGCCTGGTCTGATGAATCACGTTTTCTTTTACATCACATGGATGGCCGGGTGCGTGTGCGTGGCTTACCTGGGGAACACATGGCACCAGGATGCACTATGGGAAGAAGGCAAGCCGGCAGAGGCAGTGTGATGCTTTGGGCAATGTTCTGCTGGGAAACCTTGGGTCCTGCCATGTTACTTTGACACGTACCACCTACCTACCCACCACTGTTGAAGACCATGTACACCCTTTCATGGAAATGGTATTCCCTGGTGGCTGTGGCTCTTTCTGCAGGATAATGCGCCTGCCACAAAGCAAAAATGGTTCAGGAATGGTTTGAGGAGCACAACAATGAGCTTGAGGTGTTGACTTGGCCTCCAAATTCCCCAGATCTCAATCCAATCGAGCATCTGTGGGATGTGCTGAACAAACAAGTCCGATCCATAGAGGCCCCACCTCGCAACTTACAGGACTTAAAGGATCTGCTTCTAACATCTTGGTGCCAGATACCACAGCACACCTTCAGAGGTCTAGTGGAGCCCATGCCTCGACGGGTCAGGGCTGTTTTGGCAGCAAAAGGGGGACCAATACAATATTAGTAAGGTGCTCATAATGTTATGGGTCATAATGTTATGCCTGATCGGTGTATATCTTTATTGTTATTCTAATTTTCAAAACTAAACGTGTCACTTTGCTGCCTGGTGCAGTCTTTTTGGCCAGTAAAATATAGACAGAAATATACCCAGATATTACTGGAATCCTGTCTGACGTAAGAAAACATAAGTATCAATAACTAAAGTTTGATCACTGAAGTAGCGGTGTCACATATGATCCTCTCACACATAAACCATGTTTGCTTACATTGCAATGCAGTGTGAGAGTCTCAGCCTGTCAGAGCAAAGATATTTATAAGATATAGTCCATCTACTTGTCCTGTAAACCACATAAATGACTGACTGGCGAAATGGGAAAATCCTTGAGTGCCCTATCTAGTTACCTAATGCAATTTTTGTTGGAACTTGGATGTGAAAAAAAACATTGCGGCATCAAAACAGCCAGCCTCAAATTAGTTTCGAAAGATGATTTATTCTATTTTTAGTCTGTAGCACATACTGTACATCAGTGTGTAGATATTGTATGAACTGTAAACTTTTATTCTAGGACTGGGATTATCTGAATGACTGTAATATAAAACATACATACCATGTGGTTGAAGACACTGTGTGAGCAGCTGTTTCATACATATGAATGACCATCACCTAACCCGTCTCTCTCTGTGGGTCAGCGGCGTCCACACCAATTTATTCTTCCAGTTCGCCTGAAGGATATCGGGCCGTTTTTAAAATAAAAAGTAATTAATACCTTTATTCAGCAAAGATGTGTTAAATTGATCAAAAGTGACAGTAAAGTCATTTATAATGTTACAAAATATTCTATTTCGAATTAATTCTGTTCTTTTGAACTTTCTATTCATCAAAGAATCCTGAAGAATAAAATGTATGACGGTTTCCACAGAAATATGAACACTTTTCAACACTGATAATAATCATAAATGTTAAAAAAAAAAAAAAATAGAAATTAAATATTTCTATGTTACATTGAATAGAAAACAATAGGTGTTGAGATTTTATTCTAAATAAAACATGCAGCATATTATAAAATATAACACATATACTCTATGAGTTTATAAAAGATTGACAATTATTATTTTAATGTTTGATATATTTTTATATATATATATATATATATATATATATATATATAGTTGGAAACATCTTGAAAAAATGTGTCTTTTTCCACAAATGTTGTATGTATGCAAATTGTATAATATCCAAGGTACACATTTCTAGTAATTTTACAGTTAATTCTCATATTGTATTTTCAGAAAGTTCTCCCCAAGTTTGTCACTCAATAATAAATAACTTAATAAGAAGGCTTATATTGACCTATTAAGATGTTGTTTTCATCTACCTTTTAAATATATATTTTTGCTATTTTATTGAAAAGTTTCACAGGTAAATCATTAACAATTACAATTTTAAGTGTAATTTATGAGATTTGTTGTATTTTGAATCCAATTTTTCTTTGTAAAAGGTATAAAGTTTATCATACTGATTTCAGAGTTAAGGATTCATTAGTTTGAATATGAACCAAACACTATAATAACATCTTAACTGATAATTCAATATATTTTTGACAAAACATCCCATGTTTCGGTAGTGTCAGTAATGTTTTGCGACCACATCACAGAATTTTAACACACATACTAAAATACTAATGATTTGCATAATAAAACATACTAAAATACTAATGATTTGCATAACTGTACTACAATGTTGTTTATTTCCCCCAAATAAACTACTAAAACAGTCACATTATTGTGGGATTCAATAGATAATAGAAGGAGTTAACATCTAAGATTTGAATACTTAAATGTTTCTTAAATGTGCTTTTTGGTTGTGGGACAGCAGTTTGCACCAATTCTGTAGAATGGCCCATATACACTCACCTAAAGGATTATTAGGAACACCTGTTCAATTTCTCATTAATGCAATTATCTAATCAACCAATCACATGGCAGTTGCTTCAATGCATTTAGGGGTGTGGTCCTGGTCAAGACAATCTCCTGAACTCCAAACTGAATGTCAGAATGGGAAAGAAAGGTGATTTAAGCAATTTTGAGCGTGGCATGGTTGTTGGTGCCAGACGGGCCGGTCTGAGTATTTCACAATCTGCTCAGTTACTGGGATTTTCACGCACAACCATTTCTAGAGTTTACAAAGAATGGTGTGAAAAGGGAAAAACATCCAGTATGCGGCAGTCCTGTGGGCGAAAATGCCTTGTTGATGCTAGAGGTCAGAGGAGAATGGGCCGACTGATTCAAGCTGATAGAAGAGCAACTTTGACTGAAATAACCACTCGTTACAACCGAGGTATGCAGCAAAGCATTTGTGAAGCCACAACACGCACAACCTTGAGGCGGATGGGCTACAACAGCAGAAGACCCCACCGGGTACCACTCATCTCCACTACAAATAGGAAAAAGAGGCTACAATTTGCACGAGCTCACCAAAATTGGACAGTTGAAGACTGGAAAAATGTTGCCTGGTCTGATGAGTCTCGATTTCTGTTGAGACATTCAGATGGTAGAGTCAGAATTTGGCGTAAACAGAATGAGAACATGGATCCATCATGCCTTGTTACCACTGTGCAGGCTGGTGGTGGTGGTGTAATGGTGTGGGGGATGTTTTCTTGGCACACTTTAGGCCCCTTAGTGCCAATTGGGCATCGTTTAAATGCCACGGCCTACCTGAGCATTGTTTCTGACCATGTCCATCCCTTTATGACCACCATGTACCCATCCTCTGATGGCTACTTCCAGCAGGATAATGCACCATGTCACAAAGCTCCAATCATTTCAAATTGGTTTCTTGAACATGACAATGAGTTCACTGTACTAAAATGGCCCCCACAGTCACCAGATCTCAACCCAATAGAGCATCTTTGGGATGTGGTGGAACGGGAGCTTCGTGCCCTGGATGTGCATCCCACAAATCTCCATCAACTGCAAGATGCTATCCTATCAATATGGGCCAACATTTCTAAAGAATGCTTTCAGCACCTTGTTGAATCAATGCCACGTAGAATTAAGGCAGTTCTGAAGGCGAAAGGGGGTCAAACACAGTATTAGTATGGTGTTCCTAATAATCCTTTATGTGAGTGTATATAAACAATGAAATATCTATATAATTTTTTTTAATAGCATTTGAAATCCATGACACTGACATTAGCAAACAGTGCCAACACAAAGCTATTGGCGAACTGAATAGCAACAGTGCCATATAAATTCTGCTGTATTTCCAAAGGGAGCAGCGTGAAATCACTACATGGAGTCGTAACCCGTGTTCTTCATTACCACATTAATGTCCTTGCTCTTGGTCACCCTGCGCTTACAGGGGTCACAAATGAATCTCCATCTTAATTAGATGACCTCTAGAGCAGACACTCATCAGGAAAACAATCAGGAGCATCCCGCTTCGTCATACATATCAACAACGTGAAGCACATTTTTGATCATATTCACAAAACTTTCATGGTATTTTCATGATATTTTCTAGTATGAATACTTTATGAAAACAGTCAATATATCAAAAGAAGGAACAGAGCCTCTGCTTAAAGCGTCATTCATACATTTTTATCAACTCTTGAATGTGGGTAAGTTTCATAAAAAAGCAACATTTTGAACAAAAAGCTGAGATGGAGTAGATCGAGTCCATCAACACCCCCAAAGCTTCAGTCGTTTTCTTTTCATGGGTTGATATTTCATTCTGTAACATTTGGCAGTTTTGATTCATATGCTGTTGAATATTCGATGATCACGTTAGCTTAACCCTAATATGGGGTTTGGGGTATATATTACCCCCAATCGACTTCTCCTTAGTTAAAAAACATGGTTCCCTTCAGCTCAGGTGCATAAAATGTTGTCAGTTTTTCTACATTATCTATCTATACACACACACAAAACATGCGCTTCATTCAGTTGTTCTAAAGGTATGTAAAAAAAAAAAAAAACATACAGTCTGGGTGTTTGGGGATGAAAATGACCCCAAATGAAAATGGGAATGGGAAAAGCGAAAAAAAAGTGTTTTTTTTATTTTTCATTTGTCAAATTTGTAAAAAAAAATAAAAATAAAAAAAAAACAATAAAAATCAATAAATCCAGCATAAATCTGAAAATTTCCACACATAAATGAAGGCCTGGTACTAGAGAACAAATGCAATGTGGAACGAACATGATCACACACACACGCACACACATACACACACACGCACACACAGGTGTGTTCACTCTTCACTGCTGTTCATATCTGATTTTTTGTTGGTTTTATTTACTTTTTTAAAATTAATTTCTTATTCTAAAATTAATTATTTAATGATTTAAAAAAAAATGTATTTTATGTATGTTTAAATATATATATTATTCACAAAATATACATCACAGAAGCCACACCTAGATCAATATCCAGAAACAATTTTTTTTCCATAAAAATGTAATATTTCATATGCATACTAATGCTGTAGTTGAGGAATTTTGCAGTAAATAGGTAGACAAAAGTACTTTGTATCATTCAAAACACAGCATAAATGTATAGATGAGAAGTAAACGAAAAAAATACATAATTGGTATTATTAAAAAAATTTTATACAATCGCTCTTTAAATGTTAAACCATAAGTGTAAACAGGAAACGAGGAGAATATGAGGGTTAAATGAGCGTAAACAATCTTCTATCCACACCTCTGGGCTGTGTCCTAAATCACCCCCTATACCCTTAAGGGGATAGTTCATCATCATAAAAGATGCACTTTTATGGACTTCAAAACAGAAACAGCCATTCACTGCCATTATAAAGCTTGGAAGAGCCAGGACATTTTTTTAATATAACTCTGATTGTATTCGTCTGAAAGAAGAATGTCATATACACCTAGGATGACTTGAGGGAAAGTAAATCATGGGGTAATTTTCATTTTTGGGTGAACTATAATGCCCCTATAATGCAGCTCCGATTACCTCACGCAGACACACACTGAAAATGTCAGAAACTGTTCAGCCTTTTATGTTCAAACCGGAGCCAAACATGTGACAACATGTAGAATGAGACAGGTCGCTTCTGAATGGATAGTTGATGAATTTATGAGTTAACGATCTTCAAGTCATTGATTAGCATATCCTGTCATGATAATCTATAAATCGCTGGTGTGGGAACTGTTGTGAGATGAGCCAGAGAATATCTGCTGCATGAAGAGAGAACAGGGATAGTTTAGTTTAATTACGGTTATAACTTATGTTGTCATCTTGCTTTATGACATGCTATTGCATTTGTGTTCGTACTGTATCGCAATAAATGTGAAAGACGGATGACAGCTTGAGCGACTCCCAAATGTGCTCGACTACAACAACTCTTCCTCTTCTCAACATGTTCCCGGGGGCGGGGTTTATGTAAATGTTACGGTTAGTGATGTCACTAACCCGTGAAGAAGCTCGTTGTAGTCCCTACCAGCTGTTTGTTGTAATCCTTAAAAAGAGATTTCTGTAAAAGAAAATATCTCCCTTTGCTTTGAACTTTGAGCGTCGTAACTTTGCAGATGTTGTTGCATCACAATAACGAGTGTACAACCAACGTACGCTCATCGGCTACAGAATACCCATAATGCACTGTGAGAGTCACGTGCCAAATGAATTCCCGCATCCCGCAGCTGAATCATTCATCCATCCATTTTCCAAACTGCTGGTCCAATGTGGCTACAGCTTAATATCATACAGGTATAAATAGCTTTTTGATTGATTATTCAATTGTTTAATTAAGGTTTAGACATGCTAGTTTCCATGATAGAGTTCAAGATAAATCTTTTCATTACTATGGAGCTTCCAGTTTGCTACGTTTCAAATAATTATTATACAGCAAGCACAAACTATGCAAAAGCGGCAGCCCTTCCGGCGCACTCAGTGTCCGAATTCACGTCTCGTTTTCATTCACTCCTTCACGTGAACTATCTTAGTGGAGTAATGTAGGGAACAATGAATGAGGGTATAGGGGACGATTTCCAACACAGCCCTGGTTTACACAGATCTTCTTCTTCACTTGTTTTTGGATCCAGAGATTCTATTTCAGAAGATGCGTAACAGCGCCCCCTACAGTGTAACAGTGGCGTGGAAAGAGTTAAAGCTGCCAGCTGCATTTCTGCAGTTCCAGCTTTAGAAACTTTTTGGATGCACTGTATGTGATGCCTTGAATTACAGTGTATCTTGTATCCAGATATTGTCCATTTTGCAACAAGATGGCATTTAACAGCCAGGTGTAGACTCAGATAAGGTTCTGATCGAATTGGACCGTCCCGCTCCTGAAGTGGATGTTCTCACATTGTGACCAGATCGACTCGAGATGTTTCCAACCAGAAAGAAGCATGTGAGTAACAGGAATATTCAACTAGGAACAAACCCCAAAATACCTCCCAGCCTTGCTGTGCCCTGATTAGACGCCATGCCAGTCATCGTGATTGGCTCATTCACTGCAAAATGCGCCGATAGCACACCGCTGTTGTCATGTCACACAGTTTACTTCAGTAGCTGCCTTTACACTCGATCTAAGACATGCATTTGTTTCTGTTGCAGAACATTTGCCTTTTAAATCATAGCATGTCTTTTAGACTGCAGCTCATTGCCCACAGACCGCAATGCTAATGATATATTCGCATTGCCAGCAGGCAAAAGCATGCTAATTTGTGTGCCACACGCTGAACATCTTTGCTGCTTATTGCACAGGCTAATTTGTTTGAACGCTATACTTAGTAATTCAAATAGCAATCTAGTGATGCAAGCAAGTTGTGCTAAGATACGAATGATGTTTTGGGCTGAGTTTGTGTAGGCCTAAATGTGAAATCTGACTGACAAACCATTTTCTAGGAATGTCATGATACCTATAATTGGTGGCAGACTAAAGTATGTGATGTATAGTGTGTGTGTGTGTGTGTGTGTGTGTGTGTGTGTGTGTGTGTGTGTGTGTGTGTGTGTGTGTGTGTGTGTGTGTGTGTGTGTGTGTGTGTGTGTGTGTGTGTGTGTGTGTGTGTGTGCGCGTGTGTGTGTGTGTGAGCGTGGCTCTCCCTCCCCGGCGGAGCAGAGATAATCCCTCACCATGCCGCGGCAGGCTTCATGCTCTCCACGCACTGTACGCGATTAGCTACTTGCAACTCACTGAGCAGAACTGAGCGACACACGAGTGATCCACACCAGGGCTCAGAATCTCGGGAAGCTTATTTTGACTAAATTTGCTCCATAGTTCATTCCAGAAGAAAATAAAACCAGCTTTTGTCAATTAATCATTTCTGATCTGTAACAATCTGGAAATGAACATTTGAGGAAACTGATTGCCTTAAATGGATTAAGTTGACAGTACTCATAAATATTGGATGTTAATGTTTTTAGTCCACAAAAGAGAATATTTCTTAATATTAAATTCAACTATACATCTATTCAGTTACTTTGTGTTGCTGAAACTCATGGACGCTTGTCCAAAAATGTAATTGCAGCTTTTTATCTCACAATTCTGACTTGTTTTCTCACAAGTTTAGATATAAACTCAGAATTGTGAGACATAAACTCGCAAATGAAAGAAAACAAGAAATGCAAGTTTATACCTCACAATTCAGATTTTTTTTTTTTTCACAATTGCATGTTATAAAGTTTGAATTGTGAGACATAAACCCATAAATAATAATTTTGTTATTGAGTTCACATAACTTTTAAGTACAATGAACTTTTAGTATTTCAGTGTGTATATATATATATATATATATATATATATATAGAGATTTTTTTTTATGTTTCTAAAAGAGTCTCGTCTGCTCACTAAAGCTGCATTTATTTGATCATAAATACAGTAAAACAGTGAAATATTACTCCAGTGTAGATCAGCTGTTCTCTATGTGAATATATAGTAAAGTGTAATTTATTCCTGTGATCAAAGCTGAATTTATCATCATTACTCCAGTCTTCAGTGTCACATGATCCTTCACAAATCATTCTCATATGAGGATTTGATGCTCAACAAAAATGTATGATTTATTATCAATGTTGAAAACAGTTCATGTTTTTGTGGAAACTGTGATACATTTTATTTTTCAGGATTCTTTGATTAATAGAAAGTTCAAAAGAACCGCATTTATTTTAAATATAATCTTTTGTAACATTATAAATGTCTTTACTGTCACTTTTGATCAATTTAATGTGTCCTTGCTGTATAAAAGTATTAATTTCTTTAAAAAAAACAAAAAAAAAAAAACTTCTTACTGACCCAAACTTTTGAATGGTCGCATATGTAATAGAAACATTTATAATAAAGATATACATAATGATGAATTTTATATTCACTGTTAATGAATGGCAATGTCTCGCTCTCTGATTGGCTAGTGCTTGATCGTTGCAGTGCTGTAGATCTGTCAACCATGATGAACTACTTGACACTTATCTAATTCATTTCCTTCTGAAGGTTCACAGAGGGACTGTTGCATGCATCTAAATTATGTTCCTTCAACACAGGACAAATCAAAAGGTTGAATGGACACTTTTTAGACCAACAGAATGTTCTGTGTACCAGCATGTTTGGCATTACTTGCCCACTCTTTTCACAAATAATTTTGAATGTTAATTTATCGTTTATACACCGATCAGGCATAACATAATGGCCACCTTCCTAATATTGTGTTGGTCCCCCTTTTGCTGCCAAACCAGCCCTGACTCGTCAAGGCTTGGACTCCACTAGACCCCTGAAGGTGTGCTGTGGTATCTGGCACCAAGATGTTAGCAGCAGATCCTTTAAGTCCTGTAAGTTGCGAGGTGGGGCCTCTATGGATCGGACTTGTTTGTTCAGCACATCCCGCAGATGCTCGATTGGATTGAGATCTGGGGAATTTGGAGGCCAAGTCAACACCTCAAACTCATTGTTGTGCTCCTCAAACCATTCCTGAACCATTTTTGCTTTGTGGCAGGAGCATTATCCTGCTGAAAGAGCCACAGCCACCAGGGAATACCGTTTCCATGAAAGGGTGTACATGGTCTGCAACAATGCTTAGGTAGGTGGTACGTGTCAAAGTAACATCCACATGGATGGCAGGACCCAAAGTTTCCCAGCAGAACATTGCCCAAAACATCACACTGCCTCTGCCAGCTTGCCTTCTTCCCATAGTGCATCCTGGTGCCATGTGTTCCCCAGGTAAGCCACGCACACACACCCGGCCATCCACGTGATGTTAAAGAAAACGTGATTCATCAGACCAGGCCACCTTCTTCCATTGCTCCGTGGTCCAGTTCTGATGCTCACGTGCCCACTGTTGGTGCTTTCGGCGGTGGACAGGGGTCAGCATGGGCACCCTGACTGGTCTGTGGCTATGCAGCCCCATACGCAACAAACTGATGCACTGTGTGTTCTGACACCTTTCTATCAGAACCAGCATTAACTTCTTGCGCAATTTTAGCTAGAGTAGCTCGTCTGTTTGATCGGACCACACGGGCCAGCCTTCGCTCCCCACGTGCATCAATGAGCCTTGGCCGCCCATGACCCTGTCGCCGGTTCACCACTGTTCCTTCCTTGGAGCACTTTTGATAGATACTGACCACTGCAGACCGGGAACACCCCACAAGAGCTGCAGTTTTGGAGATGCTCTGACCCAGTCGTCTAGCCATCACAATTTGGCCCTTGTCAAACTCGTTCAAATCCTTACGCTTGCCCATTTTTCCTGCTTCTAACACATCAACTTTGAGGACAAAATGTTCACTTGCTGCTGAATATATCCCACCCACTAACAGGTGCCGTGATGAAGAGATAATCAGTGTTACTCACTTCACCTGTCAGTAGTCATAATGTTATGCCTGATCGGTGTATACCAATATAACAAACTTATATACACTATATTGCCAAAAGTTTTGGGATGCCTGCCTTTACATGCACATGAACTTTAATGACATCCCATTCTTAATCCGTAGGGTTTAATATGGAGTTGGCCCACCCTTTGTAGCTATAACAGCTTCAACTCTTCTGGGAAGGCTTTCCACAAGGTTTAGGAGTGTGTTTATGGGAATTTTTGACCATTCTTCTAGAAGCGCATTTGTGAGGTCAGGCACTGATGTTGGACGAGAAGGCCTGGCTCGCAGTCTCCACTCTAATTCATCCCAAAGGTGTTCTATCGGGTTGAGGTCAGGACTCTGTGCAGGCCAGTCAAGTTCCTCCACACCAAAAATGTAATTGCAGCTTTTTATCTCACAATTCTGACTTGTTTTCTCACAAGTTTAGATATAAACTCAGAATTGTGAGACATAAACTCGCAAATAAAGAAAACAAGAAATGCAAGTTTATACCTCACAATTCAGATTTTTTTTTTTTTCACAATTGCATGTTATAAAGTTTGAATTGTGAGACATAAACCCATAATTGCGAGAAAAAAAATAATTTTGTTATTGAGTTCACTGATGTTGGTTCACAGGCACTGATGTTGGACGAGAAGGCCTGGCTTGCAGTCTCCGCTCTAATTCATCCCAAAAGTGTTCTATCGGGTTGAGGTCAGGACTCTGTGCAGGCCAGTCAAGTTCCTCCACACCAAACTCGCTCATCCATGTCTTTATGGACCTTGCTTTGTGCACTGGTGTGCAGTCATGTTGGAACAGGAAGGAGCCATCCCCAAACTGTTCCCACAAAGATGGGAGCATGAAATTGTCCAAAATGTCTTGGTATGCTGAAGCATTAAGAGTTCCTTTCACTGGAGCTAAGGGGCCAAGCCCAACCCCTAAAAAAACAACCCCACATCATAATCCCCCCTCCACAAAACTTTACACTTGGCACAATGCAGTCAGGCAAGTACCGTTCTCCTGGCAACCGCCAAACTCAGACTCGTCCATGGGATTCCCAGACAGAGAAGCGTGATTGGTCCCTCCAGAGAACACATCTCCACTGTTCTAGAGTCCAGTGGCGGCGTGCTTTACCCCACTGCATCCCATGCTTTGCATTGCACTTGGTGATGTAAGGCTTGGATGAGCTGCTCGGCCATGGAAACCCATTCCATGAAGCTCTCTACACACTGTTCTTGAGCTCATCTGAAGGCCACAGAAGTTTGGAGGTCTGTAACTATTGACTCTGCAGAAAGTTGGCGACTTCTGCGCACTGTGACCCTCAGCATGCGTGACCCCGCTCTGTTATCTTACGTGGCCTATCACTTCGTGGCTGAGTTTGCTGTTGTTCCCAATTGCTTCCACTTTGTTATAATCCCACTAACAGTTGAGCGTGGAATATTTAGTAGTGAGGAAATGTCAGGAATGGACTTATTGCACAGGTGGCAACCTATCACGGTACCACGCTTGAGTTCACTGAGCTCCTGAGAGCGACCCATTCTTTCACAAATGTTTGTAGAAGCGTCTGCATGCCTAATGCTTGATTTATACACCTGTGGCCATGAAGTGATTGAACACCTGAATTCAATGATTTGGAGGGGTGTCCCAATACTTTTGGCAATATAGTGTACATGACGGGATGTTTTATAAAGGAAAATATAATGTTTTCAATCAGATGACATTTTTTGAGCCAAGGTTCTGAATACAGTGTTAGTGATGCAATGCCCAATTCCTTGTGTTTGATTTATTTGAATGAACTCTTGTATTGTGTCAAGGAACTACTTTTAAATTACATGCATTATTGAGCATGCTGGCGAGACAGTCGCTTTAAACATCATGCAAGACTGACCTCTCCTTTCTCACTCTTATCATCTGCATGCGGTTTCATGTTTAGTTTACATACATGAATTTTAAGAGTTTAGTGTGCACGTGTCATGGCACTAACCAGCGGCACTATGTAGGCTTAACTGTGCCATCATTTCATTTGCATAATCGATTTAGCGAATCAAAGTGAAGGTTTAATCTTATGAGGATGTTCAGAAAATGATATGCATGTACAGTTTGCACACTAGGCTGATGACCTTCATGAGTTATGTTAGTAAGTTAGCTGCCACTGTTGAAATATGGACTGATGAAAGATGAAAGCAATCATCACATGAACGCACACAGAAAGTTAATGAGTCACAGTGAGAAAGGGAGAAAATAATAGCAGTTGTAAAGCGAAGTTAGGGCATTTAATTGTTATTTTTGTACCTGGCTGGTAAGAGTACAAGTCAGTCATGTTTATTTTATGTGGTTATATTTTGTACATGTTTGTCTAAATTTAGGATGTTTATGAATCTTGTAATTTTGTTGTTTCAAATCTATTTTTTTTTTTTTTTTTTGCAAAATACCCATACCATTTATTTGCTTGTTTTCACTCTTATGGTGTGTTGTGGAGGCGATGTACGGAAAGGAATGAAAAGGAAGGCATTCACAGACATCAGTGAAAGACACTGAATGTGTTTTATTCAAGCCGGCTGCTACAGTAGTTACTGCTAACAGTCAAACCCTCACTCTTTGGTTTCATTCTTGTGTTGCTCGCTTAATTTTGTTCCATTCACAGCATTTTAAAAGTATAGTAATTGGAGGTTGAAGTTGCCGAGGAATAAATCTGCGTCACTACGATGTCTCTGTGATGGCGTCATTTCATCTGGACATTTGCCCATACAGTATGTCACTGAGACTCCATAGGGATGTCAGAATAACATCCTGTAACCTCTGCATGAATGCAAGAATGGAAATACATTTGAATCTGAGCTCTTTTTAAGATGTTAAAGGGTACATAACACACACAGTTTCTGCCAGTTTCATGTTAATCTTGAGTATCTATAGAGTAGTGTTGATCCTTCATATCTCCCAAGAGTCTTTAGTTTATCATATTTATAAAAGACAGATACACTGTACCGATTCTTTCTGAAAACAGCCGAGCTCGTGGAGGCGTTCAGTGGGCGGAGCTAAAGAGTCACGAGCACACACACACACATACACACACACCTATGATGACACACACACACCTATGATGACACACACACACACACACACACACACCTATGATGACACACACACACACACACACATCATGACATTATCCCTGGATAACTCTCGATTCACTATATGTTGGTGTTGTTCACATTATATGCACTTACGCGCCGATTGCCAACAAAACACACACATTTGATGCAGTTTCACTCACCACCTGCGGTTTCCACTCATGACCGGGAACAAACACACACACTTGCAGAACTCCGGAAACACAAATTGCATCCACTGTTCCCTTAACGCTGGGTTATTTGGGAAGCTGAACAAGGTGATCTTTCCCTCACACCAGAAACACACTTCTTTAGTGACATTGTTGATCTCGTGTCTAAAAACACAACGCCAGCGCCGCCGACGGCTCCCGTAACCCGAACGAAGCTCGTTGATGGATGCGCTCTTGCTCTCGCTCTGGGTGATGTGTGTGCGTGTGTGTCTGTGTGTGTGAGAGAGTGTGTGTGTGTGTGTGTGTGTGTGTGTGTGTGTGTGTGTGTTTGTGTGTGTGTGTGGTCATCTGGGAGAAGTGCCTATACAAGGAATTCCGCCCTTTATGACATCATACAGGGCCATACTCGGAAAAAAAAGACAAATACTCATTTTTCTGTCATTTTTTACTGTCCATGTTTATCATGAGAATCAACCCTTCAACAGGGTAAATAAGTCAGAATGCATGAAATAGCATTAGACCCCCACAGACACAAATACATTTATTTGTACACAAATAAAAAGTGTACAAAAGAATACAATGCTTTTCAGATGACGAGCTCTTGGGTGGACATTTAAAAACACGTGTGTGTTTTCTGGAAGCCATGGTTAAATATACCAAACTTATCACTTATTATATTTATCAGAGCAGAATAATCACCACCTCGTCACTTCAGTTGTTAACAGTAGCATTTTGAAATAGAGGTAACTTGGAAATGATGTCAACCAACTTCAACACTACTCACAGATTTACTCATACAGTCACAAGGAGCTAATTGTTATTTTGACAGCACTGTTTATTTATAACACTGACAAATAACCACATTGCTGACAAATATGCTGAGAACATTTATTTGAAGGATGCAACTTAAAGGACCCATAGGAAAATACGTCTCATAAATGTAAACATAATGTTTACATCAATTAAGATATCAAAGAGATTCCATTTGGAACTTTTCTTCTTCCTATGGAACTATTTTTGTTGTTATGTTTTAAACATAAAGCAATGGAACTATTTTTGATGTCATGAAATGTTAAACATGAAGCAGATTCATCTGTCTTCTTCCTATATCATGCACATCACATTTAAGTATATGCTCAGTCTTACACAGTTACATGCATACCTGGTTAGTCACAAATTAATTACGATTTGCGAGCTGTAAAGGCCTTTGAGAATAGAAACGCACCTCTTGAGCCTCATTAGTAGAATATGTGTAACTTTAGCATCAACTGTGTCGAACTTGTCATTTAACAAACCTTTCAATCCAGAATTACTTACTGTTCACTAATTGCAGAAACAGTTTTCTGAAGCAAGGTTAAGAGCACTGTTAAAGGGCATGATAATGACCGAATTCTCAGTTTACTGAGGTCATAGCTAGAAATTTTTCTTAGCAGCCCAGATCTTTAAAGTTCACCTATTAATCGTATATTACCATTCATGTATTGTGTAATGCAGCTGTTTGTGAATGTAAAAGGTCTGCAAAGTTTCACAGATCAAAGTGCAGATAAATGGATTTTTTTCTCCCGAAAGAAAGAAGCGATTCTGAACTTAAATGAGTCGTCAGTAATTACAGTCTCACTTCCTGCTGAACCTACATAGGTTTGTAACTAATTTGCATAATACCAGCATATGGTCTTGATTGGCTGAAAAGCGTCTGCTTTGCCCCGCCCTCAATCACTGTAGTTGTATCTGAGACTGAAGAGTTTGGTTGGTGTTGCTCATGTGGAGAAGACGCTGTTTTCTGCTGCTAAAGCAAATCCACTTTAATGAGATTCATACTGTAAAACCTACGCCATCGTTACTGTTCGTATCACTGTGTGTCAAGAGCTGAGATTCAGATATGATAATGAGTGCTTGCTTCCCGACCAATCACAGCAGACTGGGCCATCTGACCAATCAGAGCAGAGTAGACCAACCACAACAGACTGGGCCATCTGACCAATCAGAGCAGTGTAGACCAATCACAACAGACTGGGCATCTGACCAATCAGAGCAGAGTAGACCAATCACAACAGACTGAGCCATCTGACCAATGAGAGTAGAGTAGACCAATCACAACATACTGAGCCATCTGACCAATCAGAGCAGAGTAGACCAATCACAACATACTGAGCCATCTGACCAATCAGAGCAGAGTAGACCAATCACAACAGACTGAGCGATCTGACCAATCAGAGCAGAGTAGACCAATCACAACAGACGGGGCCGTCTGACTAATCAGAGCAGAGTAGACCATTCACAACAGACTGAGCCATCTGACCAATCAGAGCATAGAAGGCCAATCACAACAGACTGGGCCATCTAACCAATCAGAGCAGAGTAGACCAATCACAACAGACTAAGCCATCTGACCAATCAGACCAGAGTAGACCAATTACAACAGACGGGGCCGTCTGACTAATCAGAGCAGAGTAGACCATTCACAACAGACTGAGCCATCTGACCAATCAGAGCAGAGTAGACCAATCACAAAAGACTGGGCCATCTGACCAATCAGAGCAGAGTAGACCAATCACAACAGACTGAGCCATCTGACCACTCAGAGCAGAGTAGACCAATCACAACAGACTGAGCCATCTGACCAATCAGAGCAGAGTAGACCAATCACAACAGACTGAGCGATCTGACCAATCAGAGCAGAGTAGACCAATCACAACAGACTGAGCGATCTGACCAATCAGAGCAGAGTAGACCAATCACAACAGACTGGGCCATCTGACCAATCAGAGCAGAGTAGACCAATCACAACAGACTGAGCCATCTGACCAATCAGAGCATAGAAGGCCAATCACAACAGACTGGGCCATCTAACCAATCAGAGCAGAGTAGACCAATCACAACAGACTAAGCCATCTGACCAATCAGAGCAGAGTAGACCAATCACAGCAGACTGGGCCATCTGACCAATCAGAGCAGAGTAGACCAATCACAACAGACTGGGCATCTGACCAATCAGAGCAGAGCAGACCAATCACAACAGACTAAGCCATCTGACCAATCAGAGCAGAGCAGACCAATCACAGCAGACTGGGCCATCTGACCAATCAGAGCAGAGCAGACCAATCACAACAGACTAAGCCATCTGACCAATCAGAGCAGAGTAGACCAATCACAGCAGACTGGGCCATCTGACCAATCAGAGCATAGAAGGCCAATCACAACAGACTGGGCCATCTGACCAATCAGAGCAGGGCAGGTTCTTGGAAAGGCGGGGTTTAGTGGGATCGAATCCTTGATTTTGGAGAAAAGCACTGATGCTGCAATGGATATTAGGAGAAAACTGTTTAATTTCAGTACATTGCAATATACTGTATATACAATATATGCTATTCAAAGTGTACAACTTTTTCGGCAATGGCCCTGATCTATTATATGCTTCCTAAATTCCTAAATACATAAATAAATAAAATATAAAAATAATGTATCTTCTCATTTAAGTCTCTTTATCCCATCTGTAGGTATCTGTCATACAATCCATTTCAACAAAATCCAGTCAGCACAACACATACATATAAATGATGTGCTGTGAAGCTTGCATAAATCTCATTAATAAATATTACAGCAATTATCATGTCTGCATGCTTAAATGGCAGGACTTTTTTGCTTTGTTCTTGACTAGTCAATTTATTTGCTTCTAAAACTCACTCTCTTTTTGATGCTTTTGTTTTCTTCTCACCTCTGTGCTTCCTCTTTCCACCTTTTAAGTTCTTCTTAAGTGTGTCATTATGGTAAAAAAGAGAGGTTGAGTCTATTACTTTTAATTCTGGTTCATCATTACACTGTGAAAATCAAATAACTTGTAGGTCCTTGAGTGTGGTTCTCATCAGAAAAGCTATTGCCTTCGATTGTTATGGATGTGAGAGCGAGCCATTGCATTTTCTTTTCTCAAATGAGGTGGTTCATTTTTCAGACAAGAAATGAGGCTTGAGGTTCACAGGCAAATTCCATGTGTTCGTTTTCATGCATGCTAAATAAATGGAAATTTATTGCTTGTGACTAAATAAATTAACCAGACACTAAGCCGACAGAAACAGGAAAAGTTGTGTGTGGTTTTCTTACTTTCACATCTGCTGCATTTAGATTTCAGCCTGTTCTTTGCTTTAAGCTATTATACGGTCAAAGCATTTCTAGTTTTAGGCAGAAGAGTTTTTTTTTGCATGACAGATACACATGGGATTTTATTTTTTTTTAACCTTGGTGCCTGTGGCTCTTCTTCGTCTTCTCTAATTGGACAGTTGAACTGGAATTGGACAAGGCTTCCCAAGCCATCAGGTTCTTGTTTACTCGGTCAGCTGTGTCTTTCTCAAGGACTGCCGTGACATTAGTCAAAATGGTGAAAACCTGAAATGCTCAGGCATCCATCAAATTGGGTTTTTTGGGAACCTGGCGACCACCGCTTGAGTCTGAGCAATCACACATGCTCGTGAACGTACAGTTTACTTGACACTGTCTAGTGTTTCATGTTGTACAAGGTGTTTAATTGGATCAGTAATTCGAGGGGAGGTGATAACATAGCTGGGAGGCGAATGTTTTAATAAGACTGCACACAAAGCCATTGCACAGCCTCATTAATCAAGGTTGCTTGAATGCCTGTAAAAAAGCAGACAACCTGAAAAACACTGATAAAATTCCATTGAGGAGTTGCTTTTACCAGACGGCTGTCTGCCGCGAACACTTTCAGAGTCATCCAGAGGGTTCAATGTTCACTGTTATCCAGGTCCACACGATTCGCAGATCAGTCAATTACAAGATAAATCACCAGTGCTGTCTTTCTCCACAAAACCGTTCATGACCAAGACAAAGATAACACAATGAGCTAAGAGTAAGTGTTATTGGGAGATAACCGTAATTGCTGTTGATTACAGCCAAACATACACTGCAGTCAGTGACTCTGACATCAGGACAAGGGCTGCGTCCGAAATCACACACTCTCTTGAGTAGGCACTTAGAAGTAAAAAGTATGTTCTATATAGTAAGAATGTGTGTATGTAATCTGGACGTACCACATTCACTATGTTGACCTTATCACGTAACCTCAGTCACTGCTATTCATAAATCCTCTCCCGTGGCCTCATGGGATAGTAAAGTGTCCATCGGATGCACACTTCAGAATCTCGCCAGAAGAAGTAGGACATCTGGGTACTATATAGTAGGGAATTATGTGGTTTCGGATGCAGCCAATGTCACTCTTAGAAGAAAAGGTTCTATATAGAACCTTAAAGGATTAGTTCACTTCAGAATTAAAATTTCCTGGTAATTTACTCACCCCTATGTCATCCAAGATGTTCATGTCTTTCTTTCTTCAGTCGAAAAGAAATTAAGGTTTTTGAGGAAAACATTCCAGGATTTTTCTCCATATAGTGGACTTCAATGGGGTCCAACGGGTTGAAGGTCCAAATTGCAGTTTCAATGCAGCTCCAAAGAGCTCAACATGATCCCAGCCAAGGAATAAGTGTCTTATCTAGCCAAACCATCGGTCATTTTCTAAAAAAAATAAAAATGTATATACTTTTTAACCACAAATGCTCATCTTGCACTAGCTTCTACGACTTTACGCATTACATAATCACGTTGGAAAGGTCCTTTCTTTGTGCACTGGTGCGCAGTCATGTTGGAATAGGAAGGGGTCATCTCCAAACTGTTGCCACAAAGTTGGGACCATGAAATTGTCCAAAATGTCTTGGCATGCTGAAGCATTAAGAGTTCCTTTCACTGGAACTAAGGGGCCAAGCCCAACTCCTGAAAAACAACCCCACATCATAATCCCCCCTCCACCAAACTTTACACTTGGCACAATGCAGTCAGGCAAGTACCGTTCTCCTGGCAACCACCAAACCCAGACTCGTCCATGGGATTGCCAGACAGAGAAGCGTGATTGGTCACTCCAGAGAACACGTCTCCACTGCTCTAGAGTCCAGTGGCGGCGTGCTTTACCCCACTGCATCCCACGCTTTGCATTGCACTTGGTGATGTAAGGCTTGGATGAGCTGCTCGGCCATGGAAACCCATTCCATGAAGCTCTCTACACACTGTTCTTGAGCTCATCTGAAGGCCACAGAAGTTTGGAGGTCTGTAGCTATTGACTCTGCAGAAAGTTGGCGACTTCTGCACACTGTGACCCTCAGCATGAGCTGAGATTGTGATTTTACGTGGCCTACACCTGAATTCAATGATTTGGAGGGGTGTCCCAATACTTTTGGCAATATAGTGTATGTGATAGGGATAAAGGCATAATTAAAGTGTGCCAAGTGTAATTTACTCAATCGATTAGTTTAAAACACTATGGCTTGGTGTCATAGACATGGTTTAGATTAAGCCAGGAGTAGGCCTTAAATTAGGACATTTAAGTAACTTTTATAAAATATTTGAAGATATGTCAGTGCAAGTCGTATTTAAAATCCTTACTTGACTTTTCGAATTAGTAACGGAGACTCTGAGCAAACCAAATTTCTTCTGTCACTGCAATCAAGATAAGATGTCTTGATCTATGGCACCGTTTTTAAAAACATGCATTTAAAAAACACATCAAATAAAAAACAAATACATGAAAATTAACAATCTGATCTACTTTCCTGCAGCGCTGCAAGTGTGTTCTTTTAATTAAGCTAAGAGGTCACATTGTGATGCACCATTCTTTAATTGGTCACACATCATCACATGATACGAATTCTCAGGATAGAGTTCGCCAAACTTGAAATAGCGAAATCCAAAACCTCTTCGAATAGGCTTGGGTTTCTGGTTTCCCACATGCGTTTGAATGGAAGCCAATAGAGTTCAGTGTGAAAAGAGTTAAATTAAGTTTAGCAAAAGTTCAATGATTTTACTGAAATATACTGATCAGCAAATGAGTCAAGCATTCAGCTTTGATGAGATACACAAAAATATGTTTCCTCCAACAAAATGAAATTTTCTAGGAACAAAGTGCTGCAACCTTCCATTTAACATTCATTATCATCATCATCATAAAACTCTTTTGAGCTATAAGAGCGATTTATTCCTTCAATGAAAGCACTACAGATGACATATTTGGGCAAAGTAATGGGAGATTTAGGTCAGTTCCTTTCTTTAGGTCAGAAGAATGAAGGCTACCTAATGTAATTTATCCCAAGGTAAGTTTATATGCTTTATAACAATTTATATTAAATGTCACCTGTCCTCAAAGGAATCCCAATTACTGCAGGTGATTCTCTAAAGACACTGATGAAACACTGATACAATTACACGGAAGGATTTCCAATATGTCTGATCAAGTTTAATTAAATTGCCAAGCCAACAGAATTGGATTTTGGCTTAAGAGAGACTAACAACTGATTTCATGTATTTTTCTAAAAAAAAGCTTAGACCTACAGTTTTGAAAAGACAACTGTAAGAAGCTTGAAACCTGTGGGCTTTAGCCTCTTTCTGGCCGTCAGCAATCAGTCAAGATGTTCTTCATTATATTTAAAGCGTGCTTTATACAATATATTACAATTATCTTGACCCCTATTATAGAATAACATGTAAGAACAGCAGTAAACAAGCCACAAATTTGACTGGGGAAAAACATCTTGAATGCCATCTGACGTCTTGATTAGTGGATAACTCAAACTGTGCTGCACTTGATTATATAATGCTGTTGTGTTGTTCATTTTGTAGATGTGGCTGATGAGGCTTAATCAGATGTTCTTAAATCAATGGGCTTAAACACACACACACATACACAACACACAACACACACACATTCACAAACGCACACACAATCACTTCCTATGCAGTTCAGGATGGGAAGAGACACTTGTAAATTAAATCTAAATTGGTTCAAAGAAATATAAACAGGTGGGGTGAGGATAGACTACTAATTTCTCTGGAAGCTTGTTTCAGCCATGAAATAAAAAATAAAAAAGGTAATTGCGACTTAATATCTCGCAATTCTGACTTTATATCTCGCAATTCTGACTTTATATCTCAATTCTGACTTTATATCTCAATTCTGACTTTATATCTCAATTCTGACTTTATATCTCACAATTCTGACTTTATATCACTCAATTCTGACTTAATATCTCGCAATTCTGACTTTATATCTCACAATTCTGACTTTATATCTCACAATTCTGACTTTATATCTCACAATTCTGACTTTATAACTCACAATTCTGACTTTATATCTCACAATTCTGACTTTATATCTCACAATTCTGACTTTATATCTCTCAATTCTGACTTTATATCTCACAATTCTGACTTTATATCTCACAATTCTGACTTTATATCTCACAATTCTGACTTTATAACTCACAATTCTGACTTTATATCTCACAATTCTGACTTTATATCTCACAATTCTGACTTTATATCTCACAATTCTGACTTTATAACTCACAACTCTGACTTTATATCTCACAATTCTGACTTTATATCTCACAATTCTGACTTTATATCTCTCAATTCTGACTTTATATCTCACAATTCTGACTTTATATCTCACAATTCTGACTTTATATCTCTCAATTCTGACTTTATATCTCACAATTCTGACTTTATATCTCACAATTCTGACTTTATATCTCTCAATTCTGACTTTATATCTCACAATTCTGACTTTATATCTCACAATTCTGACTTTATATCTCACAATTCTGACTTTATAACTCACAATTCTGACTTTATATCTCTCAATTCTGACTTTATATCTCACAATTCTGACTTTATATCTCACAATTCTGACTTTATATCTCACAATTCTGACTTTATAACTCACAACTCTGACTTTATATCTCACAATTCTGACTTTATATCTCTCAATTCTGACTTTATATCTCACAATTCTGACTTTATATCACACAATTCTGACTTTATATCTCACAATTCTGACTTTATAACTCACAATTCTGACTTTATATCTCGCAATTCTGACTTTATATCTCACAATTCTGACTTTATATCTCAATTCTGACTTTATATCACTCAATTCTGACTTCAATTCTGACTTTATATCACACAATTCTGACTTTATATCTCTCAATTCTGACTTTATATCTCTCAATTCTGACTTTATATCTCACAATTCTGACTTTATATCTCAATTCTGACTTTATATCACTCAATTCTGACTTTATATCTCAATTCTGACTTTATATCTCACAATTCTGACTTCAATTCTGACTTTATATCTCTCAATTCTGACTTTATATCTCTCAATTCTGACTTTATATCTCACAATTCTGACTTTATATCTCAATTCTGACTTTATATCACTCAATTCTGACTTTATATCTCAATTCTGACTTTATATCTCACAATTCTGACTTCAATTCTGACTTTATATCACACAATTCTGACTTTATATCTCAATTCTGACTTTATATCTCTCAATTCTGACTTTATATCTCACAATTCTGACTTTATATCACACAATTCTGACTTTATATCTCACAATTCTGACTTTATAACTCACAATTCTGACTTTATAACTCACAATTCTGACTTTATATCTCAATTCTGACTTTATAACTCACAATTCTGACTTTATAACTCACAATTCTGACTTTATATCTCGCAATTCTGACTTTATATCTCTCAATTCTGACTTTATATCTCTCAATTCTGACTTTATATCTCGCAATTCTGACTTTATATCTCGCAATTCTGACTTTATATCTCGCAATTCTGACTTTATAACTCGCAATTCTGACTTTATATCTCACAATTCTGACTTTATATCTCAATTCTGACTTTATATCTCTCAATTCTGACTTCAATTCTGACTTTATATCACACAATTCTGACTTTATATCTCACAATTCTGACTTTATATCTCTCAATTCTGACTTTATATCTCTCAATTCTGACTTTATATCTCGCAATTCTGACTTTATATCTCGCAATTCTGACTTTATATCTCGCAATTCTGACTTTATAACTCGCAATTCTGACTTTATATCTCACAATTCTGACTTTATATCTCAATTCTGACTTTATATCTCTCAATTCTGACTTTATATCTCACAATTCTGACTTTATATCTCGCAATTCTGACTTTATATCTCGCAATTCTGACTTTATATCACGCAATTCTGACTTTATATCTCGCAATTCTGACTTTATATCTCGCAATTCTGACTTTATAACTCGCAATTCTGACTTTATATCTCACAATTCTGACTTTATATCTCAATTCTGACTTTATATCTCTCAATTCTGACTTTATATCTCACAATTCTGACTTCAATTCTGACTTTATATCACACAATTCTGACTTTATATCTCAATTCTGACTTTATATCTCACAATTCTGACTTTATATCTCGCAATTCTGACTTTATATCACGCAATTCTGACTTTATATCTCGCAATTCTGACTTTATATCTCGCAATTCTGACTTTATAACTCGCAATTCTGACTTTATATCTCACAATTCTGACTTTATATCTCAATTCTGACTTTATATCACTCAATTCTGACTTCAATTCTGACTTTATATCACACAATTCTGACTTTATATCTCAATTCTGACTTTATATCTCTCAATTCTGACTTTATATCTCACAATTCTGACTTTATATCTCGCAATTCTGACTTTATATCACTCAATTCTGACTTCAATTCTGACTTTATATCACACAATTCTGACTTTATATCTCAATTCTGACTTTATATCTCACAATTCTGACTTCAATTCTGACTTTATATCACACAATTCTGACTTTATATCTCAATTCTGACTTTATATCTCTCAATTCTGACTTTATATCTCACAATTCTGACTTCAATTCTGACTTTATATCACACAATTCTGACTTTATATCTCAATTCTGACTTTATATCTCACAATTCTGACTTTATATCTCGCAATTCTGACTTTATATCTCAATTCTGACTTTATATCTCACAATTCTGACTTTATATCTCACAGTTCTGACTTTATATCTCAATTCTGACTTTATATCTCAATTCTGACTTTATATCTCACAATTCTGACTTTATATCTCACAATTCTGACTTTATATCTCACAATTCTGACTTTATATCTCAATTCTGACTTTATATCTCACAATTCTGACTTTATATCTCAATTCTGACTTTATATCTCACAATTCTGACTTCAATTCTGACTTTATATCACACAATTCTGACTTTATATCTCAATTCTGACTTTATATCTCACAATTCTGACTTTATATCTCGCAATTCTGACTTTATATCTCGCAATTCTGGCTTTATATCTCGCAATTCTGACTTTATATCACGCAATTCTGACTTTATATCTCGCAATTCTGACTTTATATCACGCAATTCTGACTTTATATCTCGCAATTCTGACTTTATATCACGCAATTCTGACTTTATATCTCGCAATTCTGACTTTATATCTCACAATTCTGACTTTATAACTCACAATTCTGACTTTATATCTCACAATTCTGACTTTATATCTCAATTCTGACTTTATATCACTCAATTCTGACTTTATATCTCAATTCTGACTTTATATCTCGCAATTCTGACTTTATATCTCACAATTCTGACTTTATATCACTCAATTCTGACTTTATATCTCGCAATTCTGGCTTTATATCTCGCAATTCTGACTTTATATTACGCAATTCTGACTTTATATCTCGCAATTCTGACTTTATATCTCACAATTCTGACTTTATATCTCACAATTCTGACTTTATATCTCGCAATTCTGACTTTATATCTCGCAATTCTAACTTTATATCTCACAATTCTGACTTTATATCTCACAATTCTGACTTTATATCTCAATTCTGACTTTATATCTCGCAATTCTGACTTTATATCTCACAATTCTAACTTTATAACTCACAATTCTGACTTTATATCTCACAATTCTGACTTTATATCTCAATTCTGACTTTATATCTCGCAATTCTGACTTTATATCACACAATTCTGACTTTATATCTCACAGTTCTGACTTTATATCTCGCAATTCTGACTTTATATCTCGCAATTCTGACTTTATATCTCGCAATTCTGACTTTATATCTCACAATTCTGACTTTATATCTCAATTCTGACTTTATATCTCTCAATTCTGACTTTATATCTCACAATTCTGACTTCAATTCTGACTTTATATCACACAATTCTGACTTTATATCTCAATTCTGACTTTATATCTCACAATTCTGACTTTATATCTCGCAATTCTGACTTTATATCACACAATTCTGACTTTATATCTCAATTCTGACTTTATATCTCACAATTCTGACTTTATATCTCGCAATTCTGACTTTATATCACGCAATTCTGACTTTATATCTCACAATTCTGACTTTATATCTCAATTCTGACTTTATATCTCTCAATTCTGACTTTATATCTCGCAATTCTGACTTTATATCTCGCAATTCTGACTTTATATCTCGCAATTCTGACTTTATATCTCACAATTCTGACTTTATATCTCAATTCTGACTTTATATCTCTCAATTCTGACTTTATATCTCACAATTCTGACTTCAATTCTGACTTTATATCACACAATTCTGACTTTATATCTCAATTCTGACTTTATATCTCACAATTCTGACTTTATATCTCGCAATTCTGACTTTATATCACACAATTCTGACTTTATATCTCAATTCTGACTTTATATCTCACAATTCTGACTTTATATCTCGCAATTCTGACTTTATATCACGCAATTCTGACTTTATATCTCACAATTCTGACTTTATATCTCAATTCTGACTTTATATCTCTCAATTCTGACTTTATATCTCACAATTCTGACTTCAACTCTGACTTTATATCACACAATTCTGACTTTATATCTCAATTCTGACTTTATATCTCACAATTCTGACTTTATATCTTGCAATTCTGACTTTATATCTCGCAATTCTGACTTTATATCACGCAATTCTGACTTTATATCTCGCAATTCTGACTTTATATCTCTCAATTCTGACTTTATATCTCACAATTCTGACTTTATATCTTGCAATTCTGACTTTATATCTCGCAATTCTGACTTTATATCACGCAATTCTGACTTTATATCTCGCAATTCTGACTTTATATCTCTCAATTCTGACTTTATATCACGCAATTCTGACTTTATATCTCGCAATTCTGGCTTTATATCTCGCAATTCTGACTTTATATCACGCAATTCTGACTTTATATCTCAATTCTGACTTTATATCACACAATTCTGACTTTATATCTCAATTCTGACTTTATATCTCTCAATTCTGACTTTATATCTCACAATTCTGACTTTATATCTCGCAATTCTGACTTTATATCACTCAATTCTGACTTCAATTCTGACTTTATATCACACAATTCTGACTTTATATCTCAATTCTGACTTTATATCTCAATTCTGACTTTATATCTCACAATTCTGACTTCAATTCTGACTTTATATCACACAATTCTGACTTTATATCTCAATTCTGACTTTATATCTCTCAATTCTGACTTTATATCTCACAATTCTGACTTCAATTCTGACTTTATATCACACAATTCTGACTTTATATCTCAATTCTGACTTTATATCTCACAATTCTGACTTTATATCTCGCAATTCTGACTTTATATCTCAATTCTGACTTTATATCTCACAATTCTGACTTTATATCTCACAGTTCTGACTTTATATCTCGCAATTCTGACTTTATATCACGCAATTCTGACTTTATATCTCGCAATTCTGACTTTATATCACGCAATTCTGACTTTATATCTCGCAATTCTGACTTTTTATCTCACAATTCTGACTTTATATCTCACAATTCTGACTTTATATCTCGCAATTCTGACTTTATATCTCGCAATTCTAACTTTATATCTCACAATTCTGACTTTATATCTCACAATTCTGACTTTATATCTCAATTCTGACTTTATATCTCGCAATTCTGACTTTATATCTCACAATTCTAACTTTATAACTCACAATTCTGACTTTATATCTCACAATTCTGACTTTATATCTCAATTCTGACTTTATATCTCGCAATTCTGACTTTATATCACACAATTCTGACTTTATATCTCACAGTTCTGACTTTATATCTCGCAATTCTGACTTTATATCTCGCAATTCTGACTTTATATCTCGCAATTCTGACTTTATATCTCGCAATTCTGACTTTATATCTCACAATTCTGACTTTATATCTCAATTCTGACTTTATATCTCTCAATTCTGACTTTATATCTCACAATTCTGACTTCAATTCTGACTTTATATCACACAATTCTGACTTTATATCTCAATTCTGACTTTATATCTCACAATTCTGACTTTATATCTCGCAATTCTGACTTTATATCACACAATTCTGACTTTATATCTCAATTCTGACTTTATATCTCACAATTCTGACTTTATATCTCGCAATTCTGACTTTATATCACGCAATTCTGACTTTATATCTCACAATTCTGACTTTATATCTCAATTCTGACTTTATATCTCTCAATTCTGAC
This sequence comes from Coreius guichenoti, assembly GCA_039654105.1. Taxonomy (NCBI): domain Eukaryota; kingdom Metazoa; phylum Chordata; class Actinopteri; order Cypriniformes; family Gobionidae; genus Coreius; species Coreius guichenoti. The sequence goes on along the minus strand of CM077189.1, from coordinate 1,436,259 downwards.
TTTATATCTCGCAATTCTGACTTTATATCTCGCAATTCTGACTTTATATCTCACAATTCTGACTTTATATCTCAATTCTGACTTTATATCTCTCAATTCTGACTTTATATCTCACAATTCTGACTTCAATTCTGACTTTATATCACACAATTCTGACTTTATATCTCAATTCTGACTTTATATCTCACAATTCTGACTTTATATCTCGCAATTCTGACTTTATATCACACAATTCTGACTTTATATCTCAATTCTGACTTTATATCTCACAATTCTGACTTTATATCTCGCAATTCTGACTTTATATCACGCAATTCTGACTTTATATCTCACAATTCTGACTTTATATCTCAATTCTGACTTTATATCTCTCAATTCTGACTTTATATCTCACAATTCTGACTTCAACTCTGACTTTATATCACACAATTCTGACTTTATATCTCAATTCTGACTTTATATCTCACAATTCTGACTTTATATCTTGCAATTCTGACTTTATATCTCGCAATTCTGACTTTATATCACGCAATTCTGACTTTATATCTCGCAATTCTGACTTTATATCTCTCAATTCTGACTTTATATCTCACAATTCTGACTTTATATCTTGCAATTCTGACTTTATATCTCGCAATTCTGACTTTATATCACGCAATTCTGACTTTATATCTCGCAATTCTGACTTTATATCTCTCAATTCTGACTTTATATCACGCAATTCTGACTTTATATCTCGCAATTCTGGCTTTATATCTCAATTCTGACTTTATATCTCTCAATTCTGACTTTATATCTCACAATTCTGACTTCAATTCTGACTTTATATCACACAATTCTGACTTTATATCTCAATTCTGACTTTATATCTCACAATTCTGACTTTATATCTCGCAATTCTGACTTTATAACTCGCAATTCTGACTTTATATCTCACAATTCTGACTTTATATCTCAATTCTGACTTTATATCTCTCAATTCTGACTTTATATCTCACAATTCTGACTTCAATTCTGACTTTATATCACACAATTCTGACTTTATATCTCAATTCTGACTTTATATCTCACAATTCTGACTTTATATCTCGCAATTCTGACTTTATATCACGCAATTCTGACTTTATATCTCGCAATTCTGACTTTATATCTCGCAATTCTGACTTTATAACTCGCAATTCTGACTTTATATCTCACAATTCTGACTTTATATCTCAATTCTGACTTTATATCACTCAATTCTGACTTCAATTCTGACTTTATATCACACAATTCTGACTTTATATCTCAATTCTGACTTTATATCTCTCAATTCTGACTTTATATCTCACAATTCTGACTTTATATCTCGCAATTCTGACTTTATATCACTCAATTCTGACTTCAATTCTGACTTTATATCACACAATTCTGACTTTATATCTCAATTCTGACTTTATATCTCACAATTCTGACTTCAATTCTGACTTTATATCACACAATTCTGACTTTATATCTCAATTCTGACTTTATATCTCTCAATTCTGACTTTATATCTCACAATTCTGACTTCAATTCTGACTTTATATCACACAATTCTGACTTTATATCTCAATTCTGACTTTATATCTCACAATTCTGACTTTATATCTCGCAATTCTGACTTTATATCTCAATTCTGACTTTATATCTCACAATTCTGACTTTATATCTCACAGTTCTGACTTTATATCTCAATTCTGACTTTATATCTCAATTCTGACTTTATATCTCACAATTCTGACTTTATATCTCACAATTCTGACTTTATATCTCACAATTCTGACTTTATATCTCAATTCTGACTTTATATCTCACAATTCTGACTTTATATCTCAATTCTGACTTTATATCTCACAATTCTGACTTCAATTCTGACTTTATATCACACAATTCTGACTTTATATCTCAATTCTGACTTTATATCTCACAATTCTGACTTTATATCTCGCAATTCTGACTTTATATCTCGCAATTCTGGCTTTATATCTCGCAATTCTGACTTTATATCACGCAATTCTGACTTTATATCTCGCAATTCTGACTTTATATCACGCAATTCTGACTTTATATCTCGCAATTCTGACTTTATATCACGCAATTCTGACTTTATATCTCGCAATTCTGACTTTATATCTCACAATTCTGACTTTATAACTCACAATTCTGACTTTATATCTCACAATTCTGACTTTATATCTCAATTCTGACTTTATATCACTCAATTCTGACTTTATATCTCAATTCTGACTTTATATCTCGCAATTCTGACTTTATATCTCACAATTCTGACTTTATATCACTCAATTCTGACTTTATATCTCGCAATTCTGGCTTTATATCTCGCAATTCTGACTTTATATTACGCAATTCTGACTTTATATCTCGCAATTCTGACTTTATATCTCACAATTCTGACTTTATATCTCACAATTCTGACTTTATATCTCGCAATTCTGACTTTATATCTCGCAATTCTAACTTTATATCTCACAATTCTGACTTTATATCTCACAATTCTGACTTTATATCTCAATTCTGACTTTATATCTCGCAATTCTGACTTTATATCTCACAATTCTAACTTTATAACTCACAATTCTGACTTTATATCTCACAATTCTGACTTTATATCTCAATTCTGACTTTATATCTCGCAATTCTGACTTTATATCACACAATTCTGACTTTATATCTCACAGTTCTGACTTTATATCTCGCAATTCTGACTTTATATCTCGCAATTCTGACTTTATATCTCGCAATTCTGACTTTATATCTCACAATTCTGACTTTATATCTCAATTCTGACTTTATATCTCTCAATTCTGACTTTATATCTCACAATTCTGACTTCAATTCTGACTTTATATCACACAATTCTGACTTTATATCTCAATTCTGACTTTATATCTCACAATTCTGACTTTATATCTCGCAATTCTGACTTTATATCACACAATTCTGACTTTATATCTCAATTCTGACTTTATATCTCACAATTCTGACTTTATATCTCGCAATTCTGACTTTATATCACGCAATTCTGACTTTATATCTCACAATTCTGACTTTATATCTCAATTCTGACTTTATATCTCTCAATTCTGACTTTATATCTCGCAATTCTGACTTTATATCTCGCAATTCTGACTTTATATCTCGCAATTCTGACTTTATATCTCACAATTCTGACTTTATATCTCAATTCTGACTTTATATCTCTCAATTCTGACTTTATATCTCACAATTCTGACTTCAATTCTGACTTTATATCACACAATTCTGACTTTATATCTCAATTCTGACTTTATATCTCACAATTCTGACTTTATATCTCGCAATTCTGACTTTATATCACACAATTCTGACTTTATATCTCAATTCTGACTTTATATCTCACAATTCTGACTTTATATCTCGCAATTCTGACTTTATATCACGCAATTCTGACTTTATATCTCACAATTCTGACTTTATATCTCAATTCTGACTTTATATCTCTCAATTCTGACTTTATATCTCACAATTCTGACTTCAACTCTGACTTTATATCACACAATTCTGACTTTATATCTCAATTCTGACTTTATATCTCACAATTCTGACTTTATATCTTGCAATTCTGACTTTATATCTCGCAATTCTGACTTTATATCACGCAATTCTGACTTTATATCTCGCAATTCTGACTTTATATCTCTCAATTCTGACTTTATATCTCACAATTCTGACTTTATATCTTGCAATTCTGACTTTATATCTCGCAATTCTGACTTTATATCACGCAATTCTGACTTTATATCTCGCAATTCTGACTTTATATCTCTCAATTCTGACTTTATATCACGCAATTCTGACTTTATATCTCGCAATTCTGGCTTTATATCTCGCAATTCTGACTTTATATCACGCAATTCTGACTTTATATCTCAATTCTGACTTTATATCACACAATTCTGACTTTATATCTCAATTCTGACTTTATATCTCTCAATTCTGACTTTATATCTCACAATTCTGACTTTATATCTCGCAATTCTGACTTTATATCACTCAATTCTGACTTCAATTCTGACTTTATATCACACAATTCTGACTTTATATCTCAATTCTGACTTTATATCTCAATTCTGACTTTATATCTCACAATTCTGACTTCAATTCTGACTTTATATCACACAATTCTGACTTTATATCTCAATTCTGACTTTATATCTCTCAATTCTGACTTTATATCTCACAATTCTGACTTCAATTCTGACTTTATATCACACAATTCTGACTTTATATCTCAATTCTGACTTTATATCTCACAATTCTGACTTTATATCTCGCAATTCTGACTTTATATCTCAATTCTGACTTTATATCTCACAATTCTGACTTTATATCTCACAGTTCTGACTTTATATCTCGCAATTCTGACTTTATATCACGCAATTCTGACTTTATATCTCGCAATTCTGACTTTATATCACGCAATTCTGACTTTATATCTCGCAATTCTGACTTTTTATCTCACAATTCTGACTTTATATCTCACAATTCTGACTTTATATCTCGCAATTCTGACTTTATATCTCGCAATTCTAACTTTATATCTCACAATTCTGACTTTATATCTCACAATTCTGACTTTATATCTCAATTCTGACTTTATATCTCGCAATTCTGACTTTATATCTCACAATTCTAACTTTATAACTCACAATTCTGACTTTATATCTCACAATTCTGACTTTATATCTCAATTCTGACTTTATATCTCGCAATTCTGACTTTATATCACACAATTCTGACTTTATATCTCACAGTTCTGACTTTATATCTCGCAATTCTGACTTTATATCTCGCAATTCTGACTTTATATCTCGCAATTCTGACTTTATATCTCGCAATTCTGACTTTATATCTCACAATTCTGACTTTATATCTCAATTCTGACTTTATATCTCTCAATTCTGACTTTATATCTCACAATTCTGACTTCAATTCTGACTTTATATCACACAATTCTGACTTTATATCTCAATTCTGACTTTATATCTCACAATTCTGACTTTATATCTCGCAATTCTGACTTTATATCACACAATTCTGACTTTATATCTCAATTCTGACTTTATATCTCACAATTCTGACTTTATATCTCGCAATTCTGACTTTATATCACGCAATTCTGACTTTATATCTCACAATTCTGACTTTATATCTCAATTCTGACTTTATATCTCTCAATTCTGACTTTATATCTCGCAATTCTGACTTTATATCTCGCAATTCTGACTTTATATCTCACAATTCTGACTTTATATCTCAATTCTGACTTTATATCTCTCAATTCTGACTTTATATCTCACAATTCTGACTTCAATTCTGACTTTATATCACACAATTCTGACTTTATATCTCAATTCTGACTTTATATCTCACAATTCTGACTTTATATCTCGCAATTCTGACTTTATATCACACAATTCTGACTTTATATCTCAATTCTGACTTTATATCTCACAATTCTGACTTTATATCTCGCAATTCTGACTTTATATCACGCAATTCTGACTTTATATCTCACAATTCTGACTTTATATCTCAATTCTGACTTTATATCTCTCAATTCTGACTTTATATCTCACAATTCTGACTTCAACTCTGACTTTATATCACACAATTCTGACTTTATATCTCAATTCTGACTTTATATCTCACAATTCTGACTTTATATCTTGCAATTCTGACTTTATATCTCGCAATTCTGACTTTATATCACGCAATTCTGACTTTATATCTCGCAATTCTGACTTTATATCTCTCAATTCTGACTTTATATCTCACAATTCTGACTTTATATCTTGCAATTCTGACTTTATATCTCGCAATTCTGACTTTATATCACGCAATTCTGACTTTATATCTCGCAATTCTGACTTTATATCTCTCAATTCTGACTTTATATCACGCAATTCTGACTTTATATCTCGCAATTCTGGCTTTATATCTCGCAATTCTGACTTTATATCACGCAATTCTGACTTTATATCTCAATTCTGACTTTATATCACACAATTCTGACTTTATATCTCAATTCTGACTTTATATCTCTCAATTCTGACTTTATATCTCACAATTCTGACTTTATATCTCGCAATTCTGACTTTATATCACTCAATTCTGACTTCAATTCTGACTTTATATCACACAATTCTGACTTTATATCTCAATTCTGACTTTATATCTCACAATTCTGACTTCAATTCTGACTTTATATCACACAATTCTGACTTTATATCTCAATTCTGACTTTATATCTCTCAATTCTGACTTTATATCTCACAATTCTGACTTCAATTCTGACTTTATATCACACAATTCTGACTTTATATCTCAATTCTGACTTTATATCTCACAATTCTGACTTTATATCTCGCAATTCTGACTTTATATCTCAATTCTGACTTTATATCTCACAATTCTGACTTTATATCTCACAGTTCTGACTTTATATCTCGCAATTCTGACTTTATATCACGCAATTCTGACTTTATATCTCGCAATTCTGACTTTATATCACGCAATTCTGACTTTATATCTCGCAATTCTGACTTTATATCTCACAATTCTGACTTTATAACTCACAATTCTGACTTTATATCTCACAATTCTGACTTTATATCTCACAATTCTGACTTTATATCTCGCAATTCTGACTTTATATCACTCAATTCTGACTTCAATTCTGACTTTATATCACACAATTCTGACTTTATATCTCAATTCTGACTTTATATCTCACAATTCTGACTTCAATTCTGACTTTATATCACACAATTCTGACTTTATATCTCAATTCTGACTTTATATCTCACAATTCTGACTTTATATCTCGCAATTCTGACTTTATATCTCAATTCTGACTTTATATCTCACAATTCTGACTTTATATCTCACAGTTCTGACTTTATATCTCAATTCTGACTTTATATCTCAATTCTGACTTTATATCTCACAATTCTGACTTTATATCTCACAGTTCTGACTTTATATCTCGCAATTCTGACTTTATATCACGCAATTCTGACTTTATATCTCGCAATTCTGACTTTATATCACGCAATTCTGACTTTATATCTCGCAATTCTGACTTTATATCTCACAATTCTGACTTTATAACTCACAATTCTGACTTTATATCTCTCAATTCTGACTTTATATCTCACAATTCTGACTTTATATCTCGCAATTCTGACTTTATATCACTCAATTCTGACTTCAATTCTGACTTTATATCACACAATTCTGACTTTATATCTCACAATTCTGACTTCAATTCTGACTTTATATCACACAATTCTGACTTTATATCTCAATTCTGACTTTATATCTCTCAATTCTGACTTTATATCTCACAATTCTGACTTCAATTCTGACTTTATATCACACAATTCTGACTTTATATCTCAATTCTGACTTTATATCTCACAATTCTGACTTTATATCTCGCAATTCTGACTTTATATCTCAATTCTGACTTTATATCTCACAATTCTGACTTCAATTCTGACTTTATATCACACAATTCTGACTTTATATCTCAATTCTGACTTTATATCTCGCAATTCTGACTTTATATCTCGCAATTCTGGCTTTATATCTCGCAATTCTGACTTTATATCACGCAATTCTGACTTTATATCTCGCAATTCTGACTTTATATCACGCAATTCTGACTTTATATCTCGCAATTCTGACTTTATATCACGCAATTCTGACTTTATATCTCGCAATTCTGACTTTATATCTCACAATTCTGACTTTATAACTCACAATTCTGACTTTATATCTCACAATTCTGACTTTATATCTCAATTCTGACTTTATATCACTCAATTCTGACTTTATATCTCAATTCTGACTTTATATCTCGCAATTCTGACTTTATATCTCACAATTCTGACTTTATATCACTCAATTCTGACTTTATATCTCGCAATTCTGGCTTTATATCTCGCAATTCTGACTTTATATCACGCAATTCTGACTTTATATCTCGCAATTCTGACTTTATATCTCGCAATTCTGACTTTATATCTCACAATTCTGACTTTATATCTCGCAATTCTGACTTTATATCTCGCAATTCTAACTTTATATCTCGCAATTCTGACTTTATATCTCACAATTCTGACTTTATATCTCAATTCTGACTTTATATCTCGCAATTCTGACTTTATATCTCACAATTCTAACTTTATAACTCACAATTCTGACTTTATATCTCACAATTCTGACTTTATATCTCAATTCTGACTTTATATCTCACAGTTCTGACTTTATATCTCGCAATTCTGACTTTATATCACACAATTCTGACTTTATATCTCAATTCTGACTTTATATCTCACAATTCTGACTTTATATCTCAATTCTGACTTTATATCTCACAATTCTGACTTCAATTCTGACTTTATATCACACAATTCTGACTTTATATCTCACAATTCTGACTTTATATCTTGCAATTCTGACTTTATGTCTCGCAATTCTGACTTTATATCACGCAATTCTGACTTTATATCTCGCAATTCTGACTTTATATCTCTCAATTCTGACTTTATATCTCACAATTCTGACTTTATATCTCGCAATTCTGACTTTATATCTCGCAATTCTGACTTTATATCACGCAATTCTGACTTTATATCTCGCAATTCTGACTTTATATCTCTCAATTCTGACTTTATATCACGCAATTCTGACTTTATATCTCGCAATTCTGGCTTTATATCTCGCAATTCTGACTTTATATCACGCAATTCTGACTTTATATCTCAATTCTGACTTTATATCACACAATTCTGACTTTATATCTCAATTCTGACTTTATATCTCTCAATTCTGACTTTATATCTCACAATTCTGACTTTATATCTCGCAATTCTGACTTTATATCACTCAATTCTGACTTCAATTCTGACTTTATATCACACAATTCTGACTTTATATCTCACAATTCTGACTTTATATCTCGCAATTCTGACTTTATATCACTCAATTCTGACTTCAATTCTGACTTTATATCACACAATTCTGACTTTATATCTCAATTCTGACTTTATATCTCACAATTCTGACTTCAATTCTGACTTTATATCACACAATTCTGACTTTATATCTCAATTCTGACTTTATATCTCTCAATTCTGACTTTATATCTCACAATTCTGACTTCAATTCTGACTTTATATCACACAATTCTGACTTTATATCTCAATTCTGACTTTATATCTCACAATTCTGACTTTATATCTCGCAATTCTGACTTTATATCTCAATTCTGACTTTATATCTCACAATTCTGACTTTATATCTCACAGTTCTGACTTTATATCTCAATTCTGACTTTATATCTCAATTCTGACTTTATATCTCACAATTCTGACTTTATATCTCACAATTCTGACTTTATATCTCAATTCTGACTTTATATCTCAATTCTGACTTTATATCTCACAATTCTGACTTTATATCTCAATTCTGACTTTATATCTCACAATTCTGACTTCAATTCTGACTTTATATCACACAATTCTGACTTTATATCTCAATTCTGACTTTATATCTCACAATACTGACTTTATATCTCGCAATTCTGACTTTATATCTCGCAATTCTGGCTTTATATCTCGCAATTCTGACTTTATATCACGCAATTCTGACTTTATATCTCGCAATTCTGACTTTATATCACGCAATTCTGACTTTATATCTCGCAATTCTGACTTTATATCACGCAATTCTGACTTTATATCTCGCAATTCTGACTTTATATCTCACAATTCTGACTTTATAACTCACAATTCTGACTTTATATCTCACAATTCTGACTTTATATCTCAATTCTGACTTTATATCACTCAATTCTGACTTTATATCTCGCAATTCTGACTTTATATCTCACAATTCTGACTTTATATCACTCAATTCTGACTTTATATCTCGCAATTCTGGCTTTATATCTCGCAATTCTGACTTTATATCACGCAATTCTGACTTTATATCTCGCAATTCTGACTTTATATCTCACAATTCTGACTTTATATCTCACAATTCTGACTTTATATCTCGCAATTCTGACTTTATATCTCGCAATTCTAACTTTATATCTCACAATTCTGACTTTATATCTCACAATTCTGACTTTATATCTCAATTCTGACTTTATATCTCGCAATTCTGACTTTATATCTCACAATTCTAACTTTATAACTCACAATTCTGACTTTATATCTCACAATTCTGACTTTATATCTCAATTCTGACTTTATATCTCACAGTTCTGACTTTATATCTCGCAATTCTGACTTTATATCACACAATTCTGACTTTATATCTCAATTCTGACTTTATATCTCTCAATTCTGACTTTATATCTCACAATTCTGACTTCAATTCTGACTTTATATCACACAATTCTGACTTTATATCTCAATTCTGACTTTATATCTCACAATTCTGACTTTATATCTCGCAATTCTGACTTTATATCACACAATTCTGACTTTATATCTCAATTCTGACTTTATATCTCTCAATTCTGACTTTATATCTCACAATTCTGACTTCAACTCTGACTTTATATCACACAATTCTGACTTTATATCTCAATTCTGACTTTATATCTCACAATTCTTACTTTATATCTTGCAATTCTGACTTTATATCTCGCAATTCTGACTTTATATCACGCAATTCTGACTTTATATCTCGCAATTCTGACTTTATATCTCTCAATTCTGACTTTATATCTCACAATTCTGACTTTATATCTTGCAATTCTGACTTTATATCTCGCAATTCTGACTTTATATCACGCAATTCTGACTTTATATCTCGCAATTCTGACTTTATATCTCTCAATTCTGACTTTATATCACGCAATTCTGACTTTATATCTCGCAATTCTGGCTTTATATCTCGCAATTCTGACTTTATATCACGCAATTCTGACTTTATATCTCAATTCTTACTTTATATCTCACAATTCTGACTTTATATCTCAATTCTGACTTTATATCACTCAATTCTGACTTTATATCACTCAATTCTGACTTTATATCTCAATTCTGACTTTATATCTCGCAATTCTGACTTTATATCTCACATTTCTAACTTTATAACTCACAATTCTGACTTTATATCTCAATTCTGACTTTATATCTCACAGTTCTGACTTTATATCTCGCAATTCTGACTTTATATCACGCAATTCTGACTTTATATCTCACAGTTCTGACTTTATATCTCGCAATTCTGACTTTATATCTCGCAATTCTGACTTTATATCTCGCAATTCTGACTTTATATCTCGCAATTCTGACTTTATATCTCACAATTCTGACTTTATATCTCAATTCTGACTTTATATCTCAATTCTGACTTTATATCTCACAATTCTGACTTTATATCTAACAATTCTGACTTTATATCTCACAATTCTGACTTTATATCTCGCAATTCTGACTTTATATCACGCAATTCTGACTTTATATCTCGCAATTCTGACTTTATATCTCACAGTTCTGACTTTATATCACGCAATTCTGACTTTATATCTTGCAATTCTGACTTTATATCTTGCAATTCTGACTTTATATCTCGCAATTCTGACTTTATATCACGCAATTCTGACTTTATATCACGCAATTCTGACTTTATATCTCACAATTCTGACTTTATATCTCACAATTCTGACTTTATATCACTCAATTCTGGCTTTATATCTCGCAATTCTGACTTTATATCACGCAATTCTGACTTTATATCTCGCAATTCTGACTTTATATCTCGCAATTCTAACTTTATAACTCACAATTCTGACTTTATATCTCAATTCTGACTTTATATCTCACAATTCTGACTTTATATCTCATTTCTGACTTTATATCTCACAATTCTGAGAAAAAAAGTCAGAATTGTGAGATAAAAAGTTGCAATTATCTTTTAAATTGTTTTATTCCATGGCAGAAACAAGCTTCCGTAGATTTCAGTGCAACTAGCAACAACTATATACAGTGAGAGAGAGAGAGAGAGAGAGAGAGAAGTTTGTTTGCCATTTTTATACCATACAATATTTCAAAATTCTAGAAAGTCTTTAGACTTTAGACAAGTTCTGAGCTCATGACTTCCCAAGTTCAACAATGATTGCACTTTAATTTGAGTTCTTCGTGCCTGCTGTTGTAGACTTCACATGCTGTAACATCTCCGGCCTCTTTGATACGCCTTTCCTCAGCGGCGCCACAGCCGCTTGACGCCTGAATGAGAGTGGCACAGCTCAAGGTGATACGCGTGTTGCCTCGTTCGTTCATTAAACTTTAACGAGGGCTCTGGCTTCCCAGTGCTGAAGCAGCAAAGACAAGAGGATTTCTGAGGGAAAGCTGAGAATATCAAACACAGCTCAACACCGGCTACTTGTGTCTCCAGTCGGGAGGGAGAAACCTTGTGCCAAACCTGCCAGTCATTTTAAAGGCCGACAACCTACACCCTGGTAGGTCTGTTACTTATGAGGGTTTTGCTAGTTGGAAAGAAATGGAAATGAGGAATATATTGAAGTGTAGGGTACATCAGCAGTTCTCAACTGGAGTGTCTGAGGTTTCTCTCTTCTGGTATGCTTATGGTCCGTAGGGATAAAAGCAATGCTAAATGCAAATAATAAAATGCAACTAACCATATTGCAACCATAACAATATAATATATAGTTAGAGACTTTTACAGGTTTGTAACAACATGAGGACGACGGACATTTTAATTTCGGAGTGAACTACACCTGGGAAACTCGTGGCTCAGAGTCGGATAAATTTTGATTTTAATAATTCACTACTGACTTGCTTTCCCACTCATGAATATGACTTTGCTCGATTCTCTGTTTTTTGTTTGTTTTTGCCATTGGGCTGCATCGATGTTTTCACAGCTTAATGTTTAGAAACAAGCATAACTTTGTCTTTCCATGGTGTCATATTACAAGTCATTATCTTGTTTTATCATGCATTTAGCAAAAGATATAAACAAGTTTTTGCGATCGTAGAGAGATCTCCTTGTGGTTGATTTTCTCTGAAGGGGACTTAAATAGCTCTTTAGTGTCCTCTTATCATCAGGAACCGAGCGTGTGCTGAGGAACAACATCGTGCTGAACAAGAAGGAAATTAAATGACTGGCCATGCCATGGACATATAAGAGGCTCTTGTCCCAGCACTTGAAGGGCACGGTGGGCTGCAAATTGTAGTCAATGGGAAGTGGTGAGCGGCCAGGCTACAATCAAGAAAACAACAGACCTAATGAGGGTTTACAAGCCCTGTGTTTTGATGCTGAAGGACATGAAAGCATTAGTTGAGCTGAACATATGTGATTTATACGCAATTGTTTTAATAAGAGTACGGAAACTGACTGAGATGTTTTCAGGTCTTAGATACAAATGCTTTAAAGAGGCCAACTATGACCTTTTACAAAGTTTTACTACTTATTTTCCCCATATTCTCCATTGTTGCGGCTCCTCTCTTCCCAGTCTGTCAGTAACGCTCTGTTTAGTTCCTGTCTCTATGAAGCCCCTCCTTCTGAAAAGCACACTGTGCTCTGATTGGTCGGCTGGAGCGGTGTGTTGTGATTGGTGTTTGGGAAATGCCCCGCCCCTTACCATAACCGCCAGTTTCAACACACTACTAACTAACTCAACCAGGCCCCGCCCCTTTATTCTGTGCATTAATTATTTAAATGAGGAATATTGTGGAGTGTTCGTTCCTGGAAGAAAACTCCCGCTGGAGAGACTTTGGAAACCTTTTTCATGCTCAAACAGCAACATTACACACTAAAGAGAGATGAACATGGGAAAAATCATAATAGATAATAGGTCATCTTCAACTATACAGTGTGTGACAGATATTTTAAGTTTGCACTTTTTAACTGGCAGCTTTACTGGTTATTTAGTACTCAAAGTACAATAAAAAGTTTAAATAAAAAGAGTCCCTCATTAGCATGACCCAAACGCAATGATTTTTAGGCCAAAACAAGCCATCCGTGGTGAGGGAATTTTTGGAAAAGTGCCTAGATGCAATTAGATCCCTGTTGAGCTTGGTAGTTTGTTTACTGAAACCAAATGCATTGAAGCGTCTCCATTTTTATCCGAGCATTGATTGATATTCATTGTCAATTCATGCTTGAAATTAATTATCAGTTTCCAATTAACATATAGGTCACATATTGATCTAAAAAAAAACATGCTAATCCCATGTTAGCTGAGATGGTCCATGGGAAATGAACTACTCATGATGGGTTCAGCATTTCCCACGATACTCCATTTACACTGTGTTCTCCTTTTAAGCCTTTTCTCACCTATAGCCCAGACTCCCAGAGCTCGGTTCACCTTGGAATCCACTGGAACAAAAGTTAGCCTTTCCTGAAGTACAGCCGACTCTTTCTGGTGACTCTTGAGCTGACCCAGGATTCACTGACCTTCAAATGTGGCATCCCATTATTCAGTGAATAAAACTTCTAGGCTTTCCACAGTACCCTTCAAGGCATCACATCAGAAATGTTATTTTTTTTAATTAAAATGTTACGATTGGACCAGTAACTTGAGCTTGAGCTTGTAAACGCCACTGAATTACATCAAGGAAGTGACAACCGATTTGTAAGTCCAATTGCAACTCTGCAAAATACTATTCTTAACCTGAACGGCTGTATACATAAAGAGCATTTAAATAGAATGACGACTAAAAGGAAGTTCGAACTCTTTCAACCAGCAAACCAGGCTGAAGTCTTGTGGGACAAACAACTAAAACCCAAAGGACTGCTTGGCGGACATTTGAATATTAGAAGTATTGTATCAAAGACTGAGCAAATTGAAGGTCTGCTGATAGATTCGAATTTGGACTTTCTTTTCCTCTCAGAATCATGGTTAACTGAGTTATCACCAAGGACCGCTTTTGCTGTACCTGGGTATCATGTTTTTAGGAAAGATAGAAAATTAGGGAGATGTTCGTAATCATTTTAAATGTGTGGAAGTTCATCTAAATTCTACGCAAGACTTAGAAAGTATTATTGTTTCTATTGTTTTATCTCCTCAAATGTCTTTTACTGTGGTTGGATTATACCGACCCCCAAATTCTACAAAAACATTTTATGACAAATTAAAATCCGTACTAAAGGAAATTGGTCCGAAAACTGAATTAATTGTTTTAGGTGATTTTAATATAAACTGGGTGGAAAAAGCTAAGAGACATCAACTCAAAAGTATATCAGATCAGTATAATCTTACACAAATGATCCTTGGCCCAACTAGGGTTACTCAGTCAACACAAACTCAGAATCTTATAATCTTATAATGCAAAATCTTATAATTTGGTAACAGGTATGTCAGACCACAACTTGACCTTAATTGTAAGAAAGTTGACAAAACAACGATTTTTATATAAACAAGAGGGCAAAAGCTTTTTCAATATTATACCAAAATCCCTAGTCGGTCAGTTTGAGGAGAAATTAAAGCACCTTGACTGGAATGATGTTGTCTGGTGATATAGAAAAAGCATTTAATACTATGATGGATAGAGTTAATAAGACTAAAAATAAATTTTGCAAAAATGTCTCTTATTCGAGTAAAATAAAATTTGCCATGGTTAAATGAACATCTCCGGAAGAAGCAGAAAGACTTAGCATTAAAGGCTGCTCTAAAATCTAAATTACCGCATGATAAGAGAAAATTCCAGGATCTGAGAAATAAAGTAGTAAAAGAATTAAGGCAGGCCAAAGCTGATTATTTTATTACACTAATTAACAACTCTAAAGGAAATAGTAAATTAATTAGGAAAAATATTGATAAAATTACAAAGAAGGAGAATAAATCAGTTCAAAATTGGGTTATAAAGGACTGATCAAAATTAATAGAAAATAAAGAACAAATAGCTACAATTTTTAATTCATTCTTTCTGGATTCTGTACAGTGTCTGGCCAGGAAATTTGGTGCTAGATCAGGAGTACTAGAACCTATAAACAATGAGACTCCTGTTTTCACAGTTGAAAATGTCTCAGAATCTATTGTAATGAAAATATTCTAGGTCTAAAGATGTTTATGATATCGATGCATGATTTTTTAAAAACGTATAAATCATCTCTTTGCAGACCTCTAACACACCTGATAAATCTGTCAATAACAAACTCCGATTTTCCATCTTGCTGGAAGGCGGCAGTAGTGACATCTATCTTTAAAGCAGGTGATAGGACTCTTCCATCAAATTATAGACCCATAAGTATCCTTTTAATAGCATCGAAAATTGCATAAAGGGTAGCTTGTGACCAATTAGTTTCTCATTTAAATGATAGTGAAGTGAATTTACATGCAATGCAATTTGGGTTTCGAAAGAACCATTCTACTGAAACGGCTAATTGTTTTTTTGTCGAACAAATTAGAAGTCAACTTGACAAAGGTGGTGTTGTTGGAGCTGTGTTTTTAGATCTTGCAAAGGCATTTGATATAGTTAATCATAACTGTTTAATTTCCAAATTTTAATTTCTCTGCTACTGCCTTGACCTGGATGAAATTATACCTGACTAATAGGAAACAATGTACAAGAGTGGCTGATAAGTGTTCTTCTTTTGCTAGCTGTACTACAGGGGTCCCTCAAGGGTCTATTTTAGAACCTATTTTATTTAATATTTATATTAATGATCTCCCTCAAGTATGTCCAGGTGTTAACATTCTAATGTGCACATGATACTGTGCTTTTTACTCATGCAAGAACTAAAGAACTTGAAAAGTTTAATTTTTTAAATTTTAATAATTTTGTATTTTACATGGATGTATGCCTGATGTACAAAAGTATCCATAATCTTGCTCCCCCTCCTCTTAGGGGATGCCTGGCCCATAACGGCAATGCCGGTAGGACTAGAGCATCTGCTAGGGGAGATTTGGTACCACGGTACAGAAAAACAGCCTTTGGTCAAACAGCTTCTTCTGTTCTTGGGGATATAGAATTCCTTACCCACAAACATCCGAAGCATTGACAGCTTCACAGTTTTTAAAATCAAGCTTAAGCACTTGCTTAAGCACTTGACTATCAGAACAAATTTGGGTAACGCTTTAGATTACAGCCCGGAAAGTACTGCATAAGTAAAGCAAATTTACTGCATAACTTTCGGTAATTATAGTGTAACTATAAAGTAAGTATGTGTAGGTATAAGGGAACAATATGTAATATTTAGGGAATAAAGGGGGAACTACCAGGAAATTTAACTAATTATTTATACTGTGAGTATTTTTAATTAAGGGGTAATTATCCGTGTAGTTACAGGGTAAGTGGTGCTTGTTATTCCATGTAGTTACAGGGCAAGTATGAATCTGTGGGCTGTAAATTAAAGTGGTGTTTGTTCCCCTCTTGTTTCATGTAGTTACAGGGTAAGTGTGAATCTGCGGGCTGTAAATTAAAGTGGTGTTTGTTCCCCTTTTGTTTCATGTAGTTACAGGGTAAGTGTGAATCTGCGGGCTGTAAATTAAAGTGGTGTTTGTTCCCCTTTTGTTTCATGTAGTTACAGGGTAAGTGTGAATCTGCGGGCTGTAAATTAAAGTGGTGTTTGTTCCCCTCTTGTTTCATGTAGTTACAGGGTAAGTGTGAATCTGCGGACTGTAAATTAAAGTGGTGTTTGTTCCCCTCTTGTTTCATGTAGTTACAGGGTAAGTGTGAATCTGCGGGCTGTAAATTAAAGTGGTGTTTGTTCCCCTCTTGTTTCATGTAGTTACAGGGTAAGTGTGAATCTGCGGGCTGTAAATTAAAGTGGTGTTTGTTCCCCTCTTGTTTCATGTAGTTACAGGGTAAGTGTGAATCTGCGGGCTGTAAATTAAAGTGGTGTTTGTTCCCCTCTTGTTTCATGTAGTTACAGGGTAAGTGTGAATCTGCGGGCTGTAAATTAAAGTGGTGTTTGTTCCCCTTTTGTTTCATGTAGTTACAGGGTAAGTGTGAATCTGCGGGCTGTAAATTAAAGTGGTGTTTGTTCCCCTTTTGTTTCATGTAGTTACAGGGTAAGTGTGAATCTGCGGGCTGTAAATTAAAGTGGTGTTTGTTCCCCTCTTGTTTCATGTAGTTACAGGGTAAGTGTGAATCTACGGGCTGTAAATTAAAGTGGTGTTTGTTCCCCTCTTGTTTCATGTAGTTACAGGGTAAGTGTGAATCTGCGGGCTGTAAATTAAAGTGGTGTTTGTTCCCCTCTTGTTTCATGTAGTTACAGGGTAAGTGTGAATCTGCGGCTGTAAATTAAAGTGGTGTTTGTTCCCCTCTTGTTTCATGTAGTTACAGGGTAAGTGTGAATCTGCGGGCTGTAAATTAAAGTGGTGTTTGTTCCCCTCTTGTTTCATGTAGTTACAGGGTAAGTGTGAATCTGCGGGCTGTAAATTAAAGTGGTGTTTGTTCCCCTTTTGTTTCGTTATTTCCACTGATGGATCTTAAGAGGAATCCCATGTCTTTTGATATTCTGTATTATTTTTTATTAAAGGAAAAAGTACACCCAGAAATGCTGTCATAGGGTGCGTCTCAATCAGCTCCCTAGTTCAGTAGTCAGGGCACTGATCAGGGAGTCAGCCCATTGATTGATACCCTGATCAATGCCCTGACTACTAGGGAGCTGATTGAGATGCACCCATAATTTACTCATCTTTTTACATCCGACCAGCTGTTACCAGCGCGAGCATGAATAAAGAAGCTTCAAACTTTCATGACGTTCTCGCGCAAGTTTCATCCGAAACTCACGCGAGAACTGGCGTCTCTGTCTTCTAGTCTTGTTTATTTCTCATTGCTAGTTTCATATGTTATGTTATTGTTTGTATACTGTTGTGAGCATTAATTGTAAAAATAAACAATAAAGTAAAGTAAAGTAACTGTGAATCCTCCTCCTCGCGGCTCAAGTTAGTGATAGATCTCAATGGCTCACTCCTGATAGCCATTTTATTATATAACCCAGTTATTAAAGAGATAGTAAGTTCCAAACCTGAATGATTTTCTTCTTCAGAACACAAAAGAAGATATTTTGAAGAATGTTGCAGCTGTCCATATTTTGAAAGTTCATTGGGTTAAAAACGTTCAAATTCCAACAATGTGAAATTAATCCATAAGATTTGACTGGAATATCGTACATTTTCTAAAGTAACACAATCAGATAATGAACACATCTAAATTTATACCTTCAGTGTTAATTTTGGACATTTTCTCCAACCCTTTAAATGTAGAAAAGAAAACATTTAAATACAACAAAAATAGGATCTTTATGGGGCTCATTGGAAAAACATGTTTACCCTTACAAAAAATTTTTTTTTTATGAAGTATACTTAAGCAATGATCAAGTGTTTTTTTAAGTATACATTATGTAGTAAGTATACTAATATCAATGCACTAGTAGTAAACTTGTAAGTGTACTATTTCAATACTGCTTGGGACTAAATTGGCCCACTTTTGAGTATTTAAAAGTATACGTTCAAGTGTACTATAAGTGTAACAGTAGTAAACTTTAACTAGTTCACAACTACGTTTCTCATTTGTACTGCATCTGTACTACAAATGAACTTATAAGTATACTAGTAGTTTACTATTTGAATACTTGTAGTACATTTTTTTTTAGTTTATGAAAGTACACTTTGAAGTGTACTCTCGGTAAACAGACTTTAGTAGTTTTATACTGCAAGTATACTGAGGAACTGTTTGGATCATTCATGGACAGAAACTAATCATTGTTCTCCAGCTCAACACAGTTAGTCTTATTGTTTAAATCTGGTGTTCTTGATTTACCGCGAGTACCATGTTTTACCATGCCTAATATGATCTCGCTCACTGCAGTGTGAACAAGTGTCTCATAGTAGCGCCGAGCGAACGCACAGAGTAGCATTATAACATCACTTTAACACACTCAAATGTATGTAATATGATAAAACAGTGCTGTGTTCCCGCCTTTGTTCTGAATAAGCGACCGCTAGTGGTGAAAAAATACATATTGTGGCTTTAAGTGCAATTTTAAGTATATTTCTGAGAAGTACATAAAAAGTAGACTGACAGTATATTTCTTATTTTTAGTTTAAAAGAAGAATGCTAATAGCACACTTGAATAAACTTCTTTTTCATAAGGGTATGCATGCAATTCACTGCAGTTTCCAGCTGAAATTAACACTGGAGGCTGTAAAACGTCAACTTTTATTCCCGTTCACACAAATTATTATTTCAGTGGTAGGTTAAAGACTTATTTCTATGCAGTTTCTTGCACAATACTTTGTTCTGACCTCAAAACTCTTAGTGCATGATTTGTAAACATACATTTTGACATTTGCATCAGCAGCTCCATACATGTGACTTTTCTTCTGTAGTAAACTTGCTCAGTAGCTCACCTGGTACACTTATGATGTGAAGTGCTCGATATGAGTCCCGTGAAATACCAGTCACAATAATGAGCTCAAAGACTTGCAGAAGCAGATAAAATTACATGGTTGCTTAAGCGAATGTGTTTTTATCTCACCTTTGCTTTCGGGCAGGTTTAGTGTAGGTGCGACCAGGGGCGTCACTAGGCCCATTTTAGGAGGGCTTTTAGCCTCCCTAAATTTCCATCCAGCCTCCCTAAACATTTGTGATTAACTCCATAATATGTACAGTAATTGGTGATCCTCAGTCCCCTTTAAAACTCATATAAACTGCCGGCAGGCTTCGGCTCATCCCTGTATTTTAGTCTGCGTTCTTCAATCCGTAGCAGTTCAACATCAGCATCAAAAGCAGATGTGTGTGCATTTATTGATTAATTATGATATCTGCATCTGTGCAGTTTTTTGTCATAAATGCAGTTTCCATAATATGATGCGGGAGCAATTCAAGACGTTTCCCATCCACTGTAAAATCTGGGATTATTTATTAATTTTCCTTTCATCTGAATGGCATGATACTTTGTGACTTTTCCTACTCTTGTTATACTTCATACTTCAGTGTAATAAAGCTGGTAAAAATGTGTTATAATATTAATTTTATGATAAATCCAAAAGCAAAACCTGTGAAAATAACTATAAAAGTGAGTGTAAATGAGCTGACGAGTGTTCCTCTGCTGCCATCTACTGGTTATAGTGGTCATTTCATGGCATTCTCATGTTAAAAGTGTGTTTGTTTTCCACCAGGTGACAGAAATCCTCCAATAAAGCACAGCACATTTTTCATGTTATTTCCATGAATGAAAATAAGAATTAATTTTAAAATTAATTGTACTACTCGAATGTACAGTTAAAAAAAAAAACATAATAGTGTTTAAAACATTGCATGTTAAAACAAATATTTAAAAAAATATATTTTACCCACATAGACAATTACAGTAATATAATGTTTGTCTATATTCTGAATGGATAGTAATGAATATTAGCTGGTTATTTAAAATGATTAGAAATTGATTCAATATCAGGGGTTGGTTTGACAGGTAGTGTAGAACCTACTGTAGTGTTCATGCCTACCCTAATATACAAACCATATATTCAATTATTATTTTTTTTTTTTAAATCATACCCTCATTGGGGGCTGAGCCGCCCTAATACTGAAATACTAGAATCGCCCCTGGGTGTGACGTTATTTTCAAATACTCTTTTAGTGCCATTCAATGCACTTTCAAAGTTTCATGAAACATGTTAGAAGCAAATGCATTAGTTAGACAAATATACATTTGAAATCACTGTAAAAGCATAATTATTCTAAGAAATTATCATTTTGACCTGATATTTCTTACACCAATGGCTTCTCATGCTAAGTGGAAGAATGATCTAGCATCCATTAATGCATGCTGTCTTGTATTATATATTAGGTTAATCTGGGATACTACAGGGAAAAAAAAACAGACACTCCAATACTATATAGCAGATACTATCTCCCTCTCCAGATCTGTAAAGGGTAAAGAGTGATAGAGAATAGTGGCATGGTGGCACACAGAGAATGAAGATTTGCATTAAATAGGATCCTCTCCGCCAGCTCTCATTCTGATGATTAGAATAAAAGATACAGAGCAGTTCAGACGACATCTTTCACAGAAAAGAAATGTAAATTGTGAGTGAGTGGGCGAGACGTGTGCTTGAAGTGAGCTCAATACTTTGTATTGGATAAATTCCATAGTGATGAATGCAGGAGGCACTTATACTGCATGGAGGGCATCAATGTGCATTCACAAGATATATTCATTGTGAATGCACTTTCGATTGCCATATTTAAATGGCACTCATCGCTGTACTGTGCTTAGCAACCACGACTCCAGTGGCCTTTCCTTCTGTACTGTAAATGCTCTGTTTATCTGGACCGCTGTTGGCAAGGAGTTTAAATGATGCTTTGCAATTAAGATGTTTTATGATTGCAGATGGAAATTTTTGTTGTTTGAGCAAAAGCTGGTCCGTTAAGGAGAACATCAGCCGCTGGGGGCCAGTAAGAGATGGAAGGGAATGACAGAGAAAACCTGCAACAGGACACCAAAAGAAACGAGTGATGTGTGTGAAGCTTTTCTTGGTTTTGAATGTTTAAAAAAGCCATGCAATCATTTTTGTACAGGGAGACAGATGTGAGTTATAAAGCCGTGAATGATTTCGCAGTCAGTGTTATGAAGGTGAACAAATCCTGCCAGAACAAGAACATTTGTGACATCAAAAAGTGAGTGTGGGATAATAAAGTTCGTTTTTTTTTGTAGTGCTTCAGCTGAGATTCTTCTAATCTTATTACCTCTGTCACATCAAACCAGTCACACTCGCTACAATGACACTGCAATTTCCAAAGAAATCATTTCTGAATGTGACTCATCACCGGCTGGATTTTGGATGAACTGGAAATGAGGTCTGCTCATCAAACAGAAGGGCCCTTTTAAGATGAAAACCGCAATGATATCTTGATGCATAAATGATTTGCATATAAGCGTTTCTATTATTATATTATCGGTATGTCATTTCCAATCAAAGAAAAGAGGCTTCTTGCACAAAAGCATAATTTCAGGGCGTGATTCAAGACCCTCAAGTCTGTAATTAAAAGATAAGCTATTTATGCAAATGTTTGTCGTTTATTCTGTCATTTGCAGCAGTTCGAGCAGAGCTTATGTGTGCAATTTTGGGAAAGGTGATTTCAAGTGACTTTAGTTCAGTTCAGTTAAAGGAATAGTCTGCTCTCGTGTCTTTCTAAACCTGTTATGCTGACATTTTTTCAGTCAAATGCAAAAGATGAAATCTGTGCAGCTTAGTACAGTATCTTTGAGTGAAGAACAGACCGTACGTCACAATATTCCTCATTTAAATAATTAATGCGCAGAATAAAGGGGCGGGGCCTGGTTGAGTTAGTTAGTAGTGTGTTGAAACTGCCGGTTATGGTAAGGGGCGGGACATTTCCCAAACACCAATCACAACACACTGCTCCAGCCGACCAATCAGAGCACATTGTGCTTTTCAGAAGGAGGGGCTTCATAGAGACAGGAACTAAACAGAGCGTTACTGACAGACTGGGAAGAGAGGTGCCGCAACAATGGAGAATATGAGGAAATAATCAACATTCAAGCAGGAAAACCTGCTCTAGTAGAGCCAGAAACAACATCAAGACTTTGTAAAAGAGCATAATAGACAATACATAATAGATTGTACACTTAGTAATTTGTAAATGGCTTTGCTAACAGTTATGAGATCATTTAACCCCCAGGGGTCAGAAGAGTCGCCAGCGCCTTCACCTAGCTTTTTTCTTATTAGTGCAAAAGAGACTCAAAATACTCTGTCGATTTTGGTCATACAGACAAGTGTTAAACATCATTATAATCTGTTAAGTTTCTACTTTTATTTGTGTACACACAATTAAAACAAAATGTTGTGCTTTTTGCAAAATAAAGAAAACAAACATGATGCGCGATCTGCCGCCTCTCTCTCAATGAAGTCCATTCTGATACTCTTCAGAAAATGAACTGTAACTCAGTGAATACTTGTCACACAAACATGAGGCATATGTCTAAAGAAATGTGGAATGTCAGGTTTTAAATAACGTAAATCAAATTGAAAACAAATATTCTCTCTTTATGTAATCTGTTTGAAAAGAGATGTCAGTCGTTCACGAGCTGCCTCATTATCTACTAATGCGGCCACACCCACAGAGTACGCGTTCTATTCAAAGGCAAATTCTTATGAGATCCATGCATGTACTTCCCGCCCGCATCAAGTTTAGTGAGATTCATGTACTTTACATCACTTTGAGACGTGGTGAGGAATAATCCTGGAATAATTTACCTCAGAAGAAGAGTTGGTTTCATTTCGAGGAACAACGGATCCAGCCGAAGATTGTGACGGGTAAATTTATTCTTCTTTATTCTAATCGTGATATAGACTTGTGTCTGTGAATATTAAACCACAAAAAGACTGTTTAAATATGAATCCTGCATGTTGTGCGTGTCTCTGTGTGAATGAATGGCGCTGACGCGCGGTTTCATTTACTACACATAACGTTACTTACAGTAGTAAACATGCCATATTGGCCTTTTCCAAACTATATTGCTATACTGAGATGAGTGAAATCGACTGAAATATGTTATAAATACTGAAATAACATGTTTTAGCAATGTATTAAACTGCAGATTAACATTTATAGGCTCTGTAATATAACAAATGCGCTACATAAAATGTCAGATGTAAGACTGTTTAGACGAGATTTCTTTGGCCTGTTTTGGACAGATTATGAAGTGTTTAATGTAAAATAGCCTAGTGTCACATCAATACAGCTTTTGTTCGCAAATTTCTGCTCAGATGCTATTAATACAGTACCAGTCAAAAGTTTGGACACATTACTATTTGAATTAATGTTTTTGAAAGAAGTCTCTTATGCTCATCAAGCATGCATTTATTTGACCAAAGTGGTGAGTGGTGCGGGGATGACATATTTTTGTAGGCCAAAACCTGAAAAATCGTTTTTTTGAATGGGTTTTTGGTTAAATGCATGAAATAAGTCTGTGGTGAACACAAGCTCAAGATATTTTCACATTTTATTCTACAATATAAAACACATCAGTGATTTTTTTAAAGCTTTTACTTGTCTAACAAGTGTCTAAATGGCACTACAGAGGTTGTCGGACATTAAACATCATCAGCAATCCTCTCACTGCTCCGCCTCGTTGTGCTCTCGCAAACCAATATAATGCAAACTTCCGGGGAAAATGTTTATAAACGAAGACTGAAAGATTGGTCGGAAACAGTCATGCGACCGCGCTTAGCTTTTGACTTTTGCTGTTTATATTTACACATCAAAATGCATAAATGCAGTGTTTATTTATGAAGATATCAAAACGTGCAGGCATAATACGCTAGGCAGAGACCTTATTCTCTGCAATAATCCAAAAGCCACTGGAAAATCAATTGTCGATTGAACCAGGATGATGTGAACATCCGGTTTGACCTAAAGAAATACGCCATCCCTGCAGAAGTTTTTTGTTCCAACATTAAATTGAATCACACTCGCACATCCCTGCTTATAAAGAAAAGTACAAAATGCAGTACGTTTGAGGACATATGCATTACATCACGGCATGTCTCGTCACATATTCAAAAAGGGAAATCCTGCTGTTGAATCCAGCCATGTTCGCTACACAACAGCACTGTCAGTCTTCCATGCATATTTTAACACAACATTCCTCAGTAAAGCTTCTGTCAGACATTATGATAAAGTCATATTTCATTTAAGGCTCCTTGGCTTTTAATAATCCTGGGCCCGCCACCCAAAACAGCTTGAGTTTTTCCTCATAACTCAAACTGCACATCGATAATTCATGTGATATCTGCAGTCACACAGTTAATGGCAACCTTCGCTGCATACTTTATATAGTATATTTCTGTATTCTCATACACTGATTGTGTAGGAAGGAAGCCAAAGCAAAGCCTGTGCTTCAGGACAGCGCATTAGCATGATTTGTCTCGCATGATTGATGGAAATGTTGGAGACAGTGGGTCCGGAAAAGTTCATATCACCTCCAGCGCATTTGTACCCTTTGATGGTTCTCATCAAAGTTGAATAATTGAACCGTCAGGGCAGGTTTATGACCATATTCTGTGCATTTCATCTTCGTTGTCGAATACAGTAAAGCTCTGACAGCACTTTGATCTATTCCCGGCCTTCGACAAGATCATACTTTACCAATAATAACACTGTTTTATAAAAACAATTTACTCTCGGTTGTTGACGCATTTTTCGTTAAGCTTGGCTCTAAGCGATCAAGTTTACGGAGTTATTAAAGTAGGCAGGTGCAGGTCGCAATATTTTGGTCGTTCTCAATATAAAGTAGAGCATTTCAATTTATTTAGGTTCATTATGAGCTTGTTCTTGAGCACTGTTTTGTATTTTAGCGAGATGTGACGAGGCTCAAACACGTCTCTGATGTGCATCAAAATATGTCATTAACAACTAGTTGTTCAGTTCTGTTTCGTGGTCCACTAGGAGGCTTCATAAAGTTTCCAAGGGTGACGCAAGATATATATATAAAAAAAACATGCAAATGTAAATTGAGATTATTTTTCTTATTTTACTTGCCATTTTATTGAAGAACGAGGATTTATATGATCTTGGGAATGAGGAAATTATGATTTCTGTAACTGGAAAAGTCATGGAAATTTCTATAATGAATACAGAAATATTTTGGAGGGTGTTCGAATATTGTCTTGGGTAACTGGAGTCAATAAGGTAGTGAACTGCTGCTATAGCAAAAAAAGCTGCATGAATTGAGATAGCATTGGCTGTAGCATCAGTAATGGACAGATAATGTGCCAAAAATACTTTGAATGAATGAATGAATGCCGGTGGCTTGGCCATGGACCCCTTGGACATCCCTGTGCCCCCTCAGACCGAGGTAGACATCACGGACTTGATAATAGCGTGTCATTTTCTCACTCAAACCACTGCCGTCTGCTGCTTCTGCTACTGATTGCTTTTAGAGGAAAAAGCTGCCCATAACTGCTGGTCTAGGATCTGTTTTCTTCGTAATAATAGCATATTATTAGCGAAAAAGAGTTGGCAAAAGATCCAGGGCGTATCTGTATTTACGCTCGTCAAATGATTCAATTTCCGGTGTGTTTTCACTTCAGTGAGTAATGTAGCCAATCACAGACATGTTTGTTGATCTCTTGAACGCAATGGCCAATCACAGGTGTTGAAGTTAGAATCCACTCACCGCTCGAGTTTTTGTCCAGTGCTGAGTTCTGCACGTGCCCTAATCCTCTCTAACAAAGTGTGACATTATATAAATAAGAGATTCATTGTGTCGTCAGCTTCACTGATTAATATAACGGGTCTGTGTGAGATCACGTTCACTGAATGAGTGTCAGCTTTTAGTGATTATAAAGGGAACGCTCTTGCTCGCTGTCTCGCTGTAAAATAATTAATAGGCCTATAATATATTCAGATTTTGAATAAAACTTTGTTTTCCATTCTTGACAAGCGGCCACATACACGCTTCAATACATAGGCCCATATCCACATATAAATGCGGGAGTCACTCTCGAAATTGTGATGACTGAATGTATTGAAATCAGGCTCATATAAATGTAGGAAAAAACGATTCCTGGCTGCACGTCAATATCCATGGATCACTGGATCTTTGGTAAGTTGTAAGGAACACTATATCAAGCCCAACCTTTAGTTTAAACTGATAACCGTTTGTTTTAATCGCGTTTTCCCGTTAACTCCAGTCATCAGCAGCTCTTCTGCCACTCAGTCCGGCTGAGGGGGCGTGTCCGGCGGGAAAGTGATGTCGATGCATACCCTCTATTGTTTGGTGAAGGGGAAGCATGGTTTTTCTCTCGTGGTTCACTCAAACTGCTCAGAGTCCAGATTGAGAAACATTGTTTTCAAGCTCAGTCAAGTAAGTGTTTCTTTTTGTCTGCTTTGCTATGTCAATGGTGGTTATTTCCTGGGTAAGCTGTATATTGTTTTTCATGTTTTACGGCTGCTGTTTGGTTTGTAAGTGGCATGCTAATGCTAGTTTGTATGTTTTGTCTGTAGAAGCACTGAATTGCATCACATCACATCATTCACTGGACACTTCTTCAACTAATCTTCATCGATGCAAATGGTACAACTGCCTAATGTTACTGAATGGACTCATCGCTCTGAATCCCATCCAGATGTAGTCTTTGACAAAAGCGTGTTTTTGCTCAAAATGTTGCTTTTTTATGAAACTTACCCAGATTCATGTGTTGATAAAAAAGAATGCATCAAACTAGAATAAAATGTTTTCAGATATTCATACAACAAAATATTCTGGGGGCCATGAAAAGTTTGTGAAAATTATCAAAAACACTGGTGGAGAAAGAGTTAAATAATATTTAAACTTTAAATGTAAGTTTAGAATAAGTTCTTTCACAACATATAATTCAATAATACACACTATGCCTTTGTGGTCCGGTGTTGTTGCTCAATGACAGTTATGGAGTACAAACGAGGGTGTTTTTTCTGTCTGAGCTTGACACGTATCCTCTTGTGCATGTTACAGATCTTTCCTCATGTGTATTCTCCTGTCTGGGTAAATAATAGACTCTCCGTCTCTATGATGGCTTGGTAATGGCTTGCACACTGTATCATCCCAGCTATGAATAGAGATTAAAGTGGGCTGGCATCACGCACTGCGACGCCACACAGAGGTAAGACTAGCTGTCAAGGAGGTTTGGAGAATGAAACGCTGGCGTGGCTGTTTGTGCTTTAAAGCCCTGTTGCACTAAAACTGAACCTGTGGCAACTGCAGAAGACCGACAGTCAGCATGTGTGATATCGGAGAGGAAAACATTGCAGAGAAAACTCGAGCTCTCCTTTGACGGCAACTGTTCTGGATTCCCCAGAGTACCGAACGGCTGATTATTAAAGCAAATGAAATGCACCCTGACGTCCGAGACAATATACAGGGCTTTGCAAAGCAGCTTGTTGTTGTGCACCAAAACTCCACTCTTTTGCTGTTGTAATTAGCACCGTCGCCGGCTCGCCTGTTTAATGTGCTGGCTCAACTCTCTCAGGGATTACCAGAGGTCTTATACTCAAGTATCACATCTGTCCTAATGTGAACCGAACATTCTCCACCTTGCATGACTCGACCCACCGAGAATGAATTCAATCAGATGAACTCCTTATTAACATGAAGCCATTGTGAATAACGCTTCTAATGCCCTTCTGAGTGTGAGGATGGTATGTGGCGAGTTGGCTTCAGAAGGCTGGATAACGGCGTAGTTAAAGTGTGTGTGATGCCTCGTGAAGCACAGCGGCCTCAGTTAACCTTAGCACAGATTCACCTCTCTATATGCATACCTCTGGGTCACGATTCATAAATAAGCATCATGCTTTACGTTTTAAATTAGCCAACCACTGATATTCAGGGAATAGTTTTTGTTTATGTAAAACATAATTAAGACTTTTTTTATGTCACATTGTATTGCACAGGTTATGTTCAGAATGGACTTCTTTATAGTCTTCTTTAAAAGTAACAATAGGCATTACTGTATGATAAACGCTACATTGTTGTCACATGACCTCATCATGTTGCATGTGAGTGGCATATAAAATAAAATGTTTCAAACCAGGTTCATATGAAATACGTGCCTGTGCCGACATTTTTGAAAATTGACATTATGTTGCTTCTTGCATGTTTCGTAACACTTTCAAAGTGAAATGTCCAATGACTGGCGTTAAAAGAGTGTTTAGTTTTATCCAAAACAGATGATTATGTGTAACGTGGCCTCAAAAAGTCAAACGATATTCTGGATCTATATGCAGATAAAAAGGTGTTTAATAGTTCCAATCATAAGACATGTCCATAACTTGACCATGAAACACATGACATGAAGTGTAGGCTCAAGACCTCGATCAGAAACCACATGCAAGGCACACGTATGAACAAACAATAATAATAAACCTGGATAAATAGGCCAACCTCAGATCAGAAACACCTGGAACTGATTAACATAGACAGAAAGAACTACAAAGACCATGACAAGAACTACAAAAGAACATGAATGGCAAATTACAAAATAAAAGACATGACAAAGTACAGAATTCTGACATTACGCAATTTATCAACGTTTAGCTTCATTTCAGA
This sequence comes from Coreius guichenoti, assembly GCA_039654105.1. NCBI lineage: Eukaryota > Metazoa > Chordata > Actinopteri > Cypriniformes > Gobionidae > Coreius > Coreius guichenoti. The sequence continues at coordinate 1,406,121 of CM077189.1, read as the reverse complement.
TTCAAATTTTAATTAATTGAATTTAAATTCAAGAATTGAACTGGAAATTAAAAAGCTTAAGAATATCATGGTAGTATGCTATTCAGAACAAAGAGTGTTTTAGTTGTTTCCAGTGTTATTTTAATATCATTGAGATACTATTATAGTTTATTCATTTTTTTTAATTTTTTATTAGTTTTTAATATTTTCTGTTTTCCCTTATATATATATAAATGTGTTAATGTAAAATAATAATAAATAAACACATAAATGCCTTGGTTA